>JASAOE010000826.1:0-11027 GCA_029964075.1 Patiria pectinifera | reverse complement strand
TTGCAAGTGTTTCACACTGTACATGTAGTTGTAATAGTTTTAACAATATTTACAATACTTGCAATTCCACATGCTGTTATTTTATTGTATACATGTAGTATTTGTAATGCATTGTATGTGTGTAGTCATTTGTATTGTATGCAGGACCCTGGGAAACCAGTTTTAAACTGTTTGAACATACCCTTGGTAAAGGGATGTAATACATAAATAAACAATAAAGACTTTTAAACATGCAAATGTGCTGCCTACCCCGGCCACAACTTGAATGAAATAATACCGATATTTGCTTTTACAGTTGGATTATTGAGTTTACATCTTTCACTGCGCTGATGGAACAAACTTTTGCCAGGGGGTGCTGGAATATAGGATGGACAAAATTAATGTGAAAGCGGAGCGCAAAGCCCCTACGTCGTGGCTTAATTTGGACTATAGATGCTCTGTGGTGCAATCTGAGGCCATTCCTGTCCACTTTCAAATTTTGACTTTTTAGCAAAAGAGTTTTGAGATCATAAAGACAATTTATTTTATTATTTTGTTTAGAAAATACTTTTGCTCTTAAAAACGTTTAACTGTACTGAAAAGTGGAGAACCCTGTATTTTTATCTCCATTTTTGGTTCCATTTTATTCTGGAAAAAGAATTGTATCATTATGCATGACATCGCATGTAAAATATTATTATGTTGCAAGGCTGCTTTCTTACATGTATGAAATTCCTTCGTGTATGTTTTGTTTTATTACGGCGTGGGGCCACAGGGCCAGGGGCTTGCTTTAAGTCCCCGGAAAATGTGATTCTGGATGCACTGTGATGAAATATACTGAAGTATACTGAAACTAATAAAACCCGAAGGATTGTTGTTTGGTCCAAATTAAAACAAATGGTTCCACTGGAATGGAAGCGGATGAATTTCTGTTCATAAAAATATTCACATAGTTATAACGCACCAAACGATGCATAGCTCTTGGTATATTTGCAGTGTTATTTGTTTGTTACAGGGAATGGCAAATATAAAAGACTTAAAGACCAAAGGCATCTTTATATTTTCCATCGGTAAATGGCAAGTCTGGGGCTAGGCAAGGATTTATCGGTCTACTGGGTTTTAGAGTGTACACTTCAAAAATGCATAATTTGAATTTTTTTTGAATGAACTCATTACTAATTGAATTAATTAATTTAATTTTTTACTTTAAGAAATTATTTTACTCGAAGATGCCGGCTCAATTATTCATGTTAATGTTTACGTGTTTTAACTTAATAACGCTATGCATATAAAATGGTAATTATTTTCAAAAATATATAAATTTAGTAATGATTTAATTAATTAATTTAAGGTAGTGTATATTTTGCCGGAGGTAACGCCGGCAAACTAACGTTTACTAAAGGTTTGCCGGCGGCAATCCATATCAACAGAGGGCGCTGTACTCTTTAAGATAGGGCTGAATTATAACATGTATTAAATTCCCACCAAAGTTGTGTAGCACAGTCGGTGCAGTGGTTAAGCAATAGCTCTCGTGAGTGGGATGTCCCGAGTTCGAATCCTGACCCCCGCCACAATTTTAAGTTTTTTTTTCCCATCCCCAAATAAATAAGAATATTCTTCTTTTATTATTTTAATATGTCTCAAACATTTTATTGCAGAGTATTACTTTTTCTTTTTCAGATTTGTGGCTCTGGAGGATTTTTTTTAAAGGGAAATAAAGTCCGAAATTATAAAATGGTCTGATTCCCATCTTGTTAATACAAAAATACAACGATAATATTGGCATGGAGCACAAGTACAAAAAAACAGTAACTGCGCATGTTCAGTGCATATCCGGCAAACTAACGTTTACTGAAGGTTTGCCGTCTCCGGCAAAATATCCACTGCCTTAATTTGATTTATTAATTTAATTAATTAATTCGAATTAATGAATAAATATGTTGTTTATTTAACAAAAATCCTAATGAGCCATAAACAATAATACACATCATGAAAGTGCAAATTGTTCGCATTACCACCCCTTAATCTCTGAACCCACACAGTCAACCTCATGACATTATTAGCATAATACTGTAAATAAAATGTTTCAAAAAAAGCATTAACTTAGGCATTGTCTCACGAAGCACATTGGTGCTAATTGGAGAAAAATCTGCTTTTAAAAATAATGTTACAAAAAAAACAACTTACATATCTGCATGAGTTTAACAGGAAAAAAATGTATTTATAGTTAAGCTTTGCATGAATGGGAAAAATCTGTGTAGCGACTAGCGCGCAAGTTTAAACTTGCGTGCGCAATCTGTACAATTTCCTACCTATGCTACCTCCATGATTGTAGTAAGGAAATTAATGCACGCGCAAGTTTAAGCTTGCGCGGAGGGCTCAAATTGCGCTCGTTGCTACTTTAAATGCCAAGTATGATAAAACTATGTTAAAAATAGGAAACAGTTTCGAAACTGTACTCACAAGAACACTGATGTGATGCTAGTGGTAGCCGTAACGATTCAGGTCCTCAAAATGCGGCGGCAACTTTATCAATATTACGAAAGGCACGTGAGCTGCATGCATTTCGTGTCATAACGCATGTCTTGATCTGGCGCCCTCTGTATAAATAATTGTCATTAGCTCCGCGGCTGATACATGTCACGACAACAAAATAACCTGTCTTTGTTCACATCAATCACGCATCAACCATTATTTTTATCATTGTTAGACTTGGTTCAATGCCATGTCCCCTCTGCTGCTGGAATTAGCCTAAAGCGGGACCTGATTACTAGTTTCTAAAACGTGTATTCAGACTCGAATAAAGTCTATCTATCCAACGACTGTTTTATGTATACATTTAGAAAACATAGAACAAGATGGCTGCCTCTGCGAAGTTGGAAGACAAGGCGATTTGGGAAGATGGAGAGGTAAATTGTAAAGTTTTTAACTGGAAAAATAGAAAAAGAAGATAGTTTTCAATGGATTTAAAGATTTGCCCATAATTTGGAGTTATATTTTTGGCTGTGTCATTCCTTGATCAATGAAGAAAATAGTTGCGTGGTTGTGTGTCTCATTCCTCAAAATAACTGAGTCATGCCTTGCATTTGCAATGCAACTTGCATTGCATTGCAAGTTGAATATGGCGATCGTGTAGTGTAAGGCCCCTGTTTTGTTTTGATCAGATTAGAGTCAAAGGTGTTTTTTATTGCTCAAAAGTCACCTTTGCAATCAAAAGCAGACTTCTCTCAATTCTAATGACACCTTTTTTTGCAATTTTGAACTGTTTCTTGGGGTAGAAATCACGGTTTTCCTGCGCGGTTTATTCCATGTATTCATTTAGTCCGAGTAACTTGGACCCAACTTATCGCCTTTTTTAACATTTGGGCATGGTCTGGCGATAGTAAGGTCCAAGCTAATACCGCGACCTAGACAACACAGTCCCAAAAACCAACATTTTCCAACAAAAAAACATCAGATTTCACCTTCAAAACTAGTCCGAGTAACTTGGACCCAACTTATCGCCTTTTTTAACATTTGGACATGGTCTGGCGACAAGGGCGGATCCAGGGGAGGGGCCAAAGGGGGCCATGCCCCCCCCCCCCAAAACGAAACCAATTTTTTTTTTTTTTATATGTGACATCGCAAAAAAGGCAGGCAATGAGTACACCACCATCTTTTCCTCAAAAAAACATTGGTTAAAGTGGTCAGAAATTGCCTCAGATCGCACCACAGAGCATCTAGAATCCAAAATTTTTTCGGGGCCCTTAAGCGGGCTCCGAACCCCATGCCGTAATTTTTGGACCCACTTTTTTGGAGGACCAAAATATTTTTTGGCCCCCCCCAAAATTGTGTTCTGGATCCGCCCTTGTCTGGCGATAGTAAGGTCCAAGCTAATACCGCGACCTAGACAACACAGTCCTAAAAACCAACATTTTCCAACAAAAAACATCAGATTTCACCTTCAAAACGGCCTCCAAATTACTAGATATGCCACCTGAGGTACAAGTAGACATCGATAATTAAGATGGTTGTACTGAAGTTTACTTACGATCCGGAAAAAAGTGAAATTTTCCGTTCATTTCGGAGAGCTCCCCTCGCGATCTTGAACACGTTAAATTTCCGATCGTGTTTAATGTTTCTTCTACATGCCCAGCGTACATTCGATGGTCCCGTATCCAGTGCGATTCCGTTACGGCGCGCGATGCATCGATTATGATAATGAGTAGACTGGATCATGTTTGTAAACACATGTGCATTTCAAACGATAATAGGGAGTCGGGAACTAGCGCAGCTTTTATGGCGGATACCAGTTCAAGCTGGTTCCCGATTCCCTTTTACGGTTCGAAATGCACATGTATGTGTTTACAAACGTGACTCATTATCATAATCGATGCATCGCGCGCGCTCGGTAACGGAATCGCACATGGGATACGGGGACCATCGAATGTACGCTGGACATGTAGAAGAAATCGCGTCGTTCAAACATTAAACACGATCGGAAATTTAACGTGTTCAAGATTGCGAGGGGAGCTCTCCGAAATGAACGGAAAATTTCACTTTTTTCCGGATCGTAAGTAAACTTCAGTACAACCATCTTAATTATCGAAGTCTACTTGTACCTCAGGTGGCATATCTAGTAATTTGGAGGCCGTGTTGAAGGTGAAATCTGATGTTTTTTGTTGGAAAATGTTGGTTTTTGGGACTGTGTTGTCTAGGTCGCGGTATTAGCTTGGACCCTACTAACTATCGCCAGACCATGTCCAAATGTTAAAAAAGGCAATAAGTTGGGTCCAAGTTACTCGGACTAGTATTCATTGCCGGTGTAATAAGTTGGTGCCTTGCGGTGCCTATTTAGGCCTACTGGATTTCCTCCGTAAATAAAGGCCACACTATTAATTATCAGATTTACTCACAACGGTAGCACTAGTTACCAAATTTTATTTTCACTTTCTGACTGCGTACATAGTTGATTTATGCTTAAAAAAACACCACTCACCTTTTTAATATAATAAGAAAATAAAAAACGATACGCAAGTGTTCCACTCTCCAGATTTCGTGTCATTTCCAGATCCTTTTTGGCATCCTTTTGTGTGTAACTCAACTGCAATATACAGGGATCGTTCACCTGGCAGTCACGCGGCACGCCGCATCATGCCCGCATGCCTGGTACTTGGTAGTCTTGGGCCAAAGACCAGCTTTGGATTATTTTTGTCTACGTGCAGTTGGTATACATAGCATATGTGCGCGCGCGCTGGCAAGCACAGCCGAAACGACTTTAACGGTAGAGGGCGCTATCGGCGAAACAAACTCGGTCTTGGGCCAAGACTACCAGGTCAAGGAGTAATTGCAGAATACCCCGCCACTTGGAAATACACCCCTAAAATCACAGGCTACGAGGTTGGAATCACTGCAAAAGAAACAATTCAAGTCCATGCCAGCTACGTGGATACTGAGTGGGGGTCCATTATTTGAGAATGAAGCAACACAAAAGGAATGGGAGTTGCTGAAAAAAATTCTAAGTCCAAACCAACCACCCTGTTGGCGGCTACGAGGCTACGGAGTGGGAGTCCCCTTGAATACAACACATGTATGCTTGAGAACGAAGCAACACAAAAGGAATGGGACTTGCTGAAAAAACTCTAAGTCCAAACCAACTACCCTGTTGGCGGCTACGAGGTTACGAAGTGGGAGTGCAATGGAGCATGACGCATAGTACATACCAGTAGCACTGAGAATCTTTATTGAGGTCAATCAGCCGTGACCTCGTAGCCGGCTACGAGGTGGATAGATCGAGTAGCGGGGTATTCTGCAATTGTGCCCAGATCAATCTCATAGGGTTTGTGCACAGGGTGACAAGTGATGGCCAGATATGGGAATCTTTCCGAAAAAAACTTGGCATGTACAGTTGAACACCTTTATAACAAAGTCCTTGGGACTTAAAAATTACCTTGTTGCAACAGGTACCTTGTATTAAAGCTATAGTCCATCATTTGCAGCTATCCAAAAAGTAGCTGACGTAATTATTGTTGTAAAACATACTTGGTTGAAAGATGGTAAGGGACTAAACTCCTGTGAAATTATTCTTTCTGTCAAGCTGTCATTTTGAAGAAATCAACAAAAGAAGGCATTTGCAACGGTGCGTCTTAAGAAGCATCATTGGAAATTTCCGTTAGTAGTTCGTTTTTATTCAGCGGCGCGTGGCATAGCGTTGCTATAATCTGTTGGATCAGTGCGTGAGATGGTAGATGCAATCAGGGCAAGATTACCATATGAAGTTCACTAATTTTCCTCTGTATTGACTAACAAGCCCCAGATAGTAATTTCATGTCATCAAAGTCAATTTGAGCAGTGAGAAAATGCAAGCATTTTCTTAGAAAACACTTAGAAATTTGTTAGTCCACTCTCATAGGGTTTGTACACAGAGTGTTGAGTGAACCGTATATGGAAATCTTTCCGCAATCAGCTCAGTGAGAACGTGTCTCGGACGCTGAACTCAGGCCCAATTCGAAACATGATTCAGCAACTTTTGATTTTAAATCAAGATCCTAGAATGCTGTTTTTCTCCAAATATACAGCTGAAGATGAGCTGAAACTTCCATCAGGTTAGTTGTTCCAGCACCTTCTTTAGATTTTGAACACGTTTGTTGCTTCAAGCGAACAAAATGCACAAACTACAAATGATGGACTGCACCTTTAAACGATTCCTGATCAGTAATATAGCGCAGTGACCATTGTGACAGTGGGACAGCGTTCAGCCTAGCGCATTTTGACACAACGAACAGGGAAAGCAGTGACCAGGCAGGCCCTTAGATGTGCTGAAGAAAACCTTCACCAAGTGCTGCTCTCATGATCCAAAAGTTAATGTTTTGTTATTTTTGTATTTTTATTGTTTGGCTTTTTCAGGAGGCACTGGGCGAAGAGGTGGTGCGTATGTCAAACGATGAAATCATCGGTCGAACGAGACTTCTGGACAATGAAATCAAGGCAGGTTATGAGTGATCAGTTCAATTCGGGCGATTCACAATGCAGTGCGCCACCAAGAGTTTGCCATGGAGAGTCCATTTTTCAAGTTTACAGTCGACAAAACATGGCCCATTTGAGTGAGAGTTGCCTTACTGAAAACACCGTATTGATACAAAGAAAAGAAAAGCGCTAAAATCATACGCTTTCAAAACAACTGACTGGAAAAACTAACAATTTCAAATATCACGCGCTGCGAATTTGTCGACTATCTCCCACAATGCACTGGGAAAAATGAACTCTCCGTGGCAAACTCTTGGTGGTGCACTGCATTCCATTCCATTGTGAAAGGCCCAAATTCCATTGAATTCAGTTTTATTTCATAACTTCCATAATGAACCCAAACAAAATATATAACTTAATAATAGAAGATAAACAAAACATAAAGTAAAGTAACAACTTTCTGCTTGATACATGGAAAGCAAAGAAGTTATGAGGACAATGTTACAAGTCCAGGGATGTATGAATCACTCCCTTTTATCCCAATGGGCTCTGTGCGCCAACAAAAGAGGCGTACGCACACCTAGCAATGACGTCCCATGGGCGAGACATTTGTAGCTGGTTGGCCGGCGCACTGTTCCTTGCGTGTGCCTTGCACGTACACCAGGGGATTTGTACTATGTACTGCGCGATGAAGATGCGGCCCAACTGCGTCGTAGCGGCAAAAATTGCAGTCAGGCAAAGATGGCGTCGATCGGTCACCACCAACTGTACTTTCTTTGCGGTGAGGGTAACTGCTTGTGAGATTGGCGGATACCTGTGTTTATGTCATTAGGTTATCCGATTCCAGTACTATCCGCAAATGCACACCACTACCTAAGAAGCCAAAACAGGTTTAGAATTGGTCTTGGTAAGCCCTGTTTTTTGTTCAGGGAACAAGTCTTGGAACAACTCATGGAATTTCATTGTAAGATTTCTGTTTCCCTTCTTTTCCCTTTCCATGAAACTTCCAACAGATCATGAAGAGCGAGATCATGCGCATCCAGCACGAACTACAAGCGCAGAAAGAGAGAAAATCAAAGAGAACCAGGAGAGAAAGATCAAAGTAGACAAAACCCTGCACGATACCTGGTGTCGAATGTGATTGAGGTAAGGGAAATGTGATGGTAGGACTGGCCCAACTGATGTTAAGGACCCGGCCCAACTGATGTTGGGACTGGCCCAACTGATGTTGGGACTGGCCCAACTGATGTTGGGACTGGCCTAACTTATGTTGGGACTGGCCCAGCATGAGACCGGCCCAACTGATGTTGGGACCAGCCCAGCACTGATGTTGGGACTGGCCCAACTGATGTTCAGGGACCCAGGCCCAGTTAGCATGTTGGGAGACTGGCCCAACTTATGTTGCAGGACTAGCCCAACATAATTTTTAGGACTAGCCCAACTAATGTTGGAGACTGAGCCAATTAATGTTGAGAGACTGGCCTAACTAATGTTGGGACTGACCCAACTATGTTGAGACTGGCCCAACTAATGTTGGGACTGGCCCCAACTTATGTTGAGACTGACTGGCCCAACTAATATTCGGACTAGCCCAACTAATGTTGAGACTGGCTAATTAATGTTGGGGAGACTGGCCCAACTAATGTTGGGACTGAACCCCACTAACGTTAAGGACTGGCCCAACTTATGTTGGAATTGGCTCAACTAATGTTGGGGACCGGCCCAACAAATGTTGTACTGTAGTTCCGTCTCAGTTTATATCCGAACCAAGGACGCTAGTGATCAATAGTGGATCGCGCATAGTGAAGCCCTCTAGCGGCTCAATTAGACCTGCCGCGCCTGCTGGCGGTAACACCTAGGTAAGTAATGTTTTATGTATTTTCTCCTAGGAGTTTTCTTAGTGAACCTGTCAGCAATGTCGTGAAATGGTTTATAGTCAGTTGCGCCACGTGCTCTCGCGAGCCGGGTTGTAAAATACACACTACAGCAGTGATCAAGCGCGCTTATTAGGGAGGTTTACGCCAAGCGAACGGATATGCTTACGCTACGTTTAGCTATCGTATCCGTTTTTACTTACGTGTAGCGGCGAGATATGCGTGTCGTCTGCACGTATGATATCTATCATACACTCACTATCCGCTAAGCGTGCAGACGACACGCATATCTCGCTCGCTACACGTAAATACAAAAAGCAGGATCACGGATAGCTAAGCGTAAGTGTAAGCGTATCCGTTGCTTGAAACCTCCCTATTATGATATCCCTGCGCATGCGGTATGGCGTGCCTACTGCGGTATTAAATGGGAACTGCCATTTTGTTGAATTATATTGACACTGACGGTCTAATTTACATAAAATGGCCACGCAGCTCATTGCTTGAGTTACCCAAGGCGTTAGTGAGAGAAAGTAAGAAAAGCAATCATGCGAGGGCGCTCTACAACAAAGCAACTATCGCTCTTTGATCGCTGACTGCTTGGGCCAAGACTAATCGAGACATGTTGCGGACATTGTATCGGGTTATAAGTTGCAGGATTTTGAACAGCTTCCTGCAGCGCTCCATAACAAAGTTATCAGTATTGGTGAGTCAAGCAGCTGGGACAAATGCGAAAGGCTTCCAGGCAAAGTGAAACGATCCTAACTGCGGCTTGTCCGGACCCTGAGGTCCCGGATGTGAATTGAGATTGGCCATAACCAGTGCATGGGTGCCAGTGTTTTCAACTTCAGTTTCGCCCATGTTTGTCGCTGTTTGTAGCTGCTGGACGTGGAGCCGGAGGACACCGGTGAAGCGGAGGGCGCCAACGTGGATCTGGACTGCAGCGGAAAGGCAAATGTGCGTCATCAAGACGTCCACCCGACAGGTAGGTATAGGGGTGATGGACAGTCCCCTAAGAAATTTGAAAATTGAAATTTCTGTCCGAAACTTCTCAGGCCCATTCATCAGTAATCTCTAATTTAGACATCATCTAAAAAATCTTTCGTTGTTAGCCATTTCGAGTCGGAAGACATGTTAACACGCACTGGCTGTTTATATACACAGGCACGGCTGACAGGTTAAAAGCGTCAAAAGCGTGCCCCGACTCGCCTCGGGTGATGTCTAAACACGCACTTATCCCTCGTGCCTTTTGTACACACAAACTAAGTCACGGCGAAGTCTGTTTGAGGCGGACTGTGTGTTGGTCTTGAATTGGCCGTTGTGCGGCTTTTTCTACAAATTACACTCCGTGAGCTTTGCACCCCGGAGTGTTGAAACATATGAGGTTTACGACAAGAACTTTCATAAATTCTGTTGAACTGACTCTTGCGAAGCAGTATTTCTGCCGGCGTTTAGTTGTGTATCAGAAGTTCAGCTCACTATTTTTATCCCTTTTGCCCTTGTCTGGCGTACTCAGACAAATTGATTTTATTATTATTGCACTTACTCATGTAGATTTATAACTGTAAAAGTAAACATCTGAGCTGTTGAACACATAGTCAGAATTGTAGTTCAATTATATACGGATAATCAGCTTCAGGATAAAAAACAAGCGTTCCTTTTTTGTGGTATTATGATTTAGTTGTTGAAGAATTTTTTCGATTGAGTTTGATAATAAACAAAAATTGCCCCAGAAAAGTACGTATCGTGTTGAGAGCAACTGAATGGTAGAGCCTCTGTACTTGTGTTTTGTCATGGGGTCCGCAAGACGTACTTCACTCCCGGTGATAGGCCTGGTGGATCCTGAGCAGCTACACCCCAGCGACTTGGTGGGGAGTCAAGCAAAAGGATTCCTACCTCATACTGGAAACGCTGCCGCAAGAGTGAGTCAAATTCATTGGTTGAATACAGAAAGTGAGTCAGGCGGGGTTCGAACCTGCGACCTTATGGAGTACCGGACTGATGCTTGTACTATGCGAAGAGCTGAGCTAACTGCCCAGTGATGCTTAGCCTTTGAGTGCCTTGTATGGGGTATCTTTACATATTCATGGTGCACCAGGTTCCCCCATGCCCCACCCCCCCCCCAACCCCACCCCCCACCCCCACCCCACCCCCAATTGGGCCCCCAAGAAAGGAAAATTCCATTAGCACAACTTAATAGTAGTTATAACATAACCCAACACCACAAAGTAA
>JASAOE010000823.1:0-25000 GCA_029964075.1 Patiria pectinifera | reverse complement strand
CAAAATCCATACCCTCAGTGTTATGGAAGAACAGTTGAACACTTTCTGAGTTGCATCTCTGCTCGGGCGTTTTCCTGATGCTATAAAGCTACGGGGTGATGCACACTTGGTTTACAGTGGATCTTTTACGGCCTGTGACATTCGCATGTGCGGGCAGTGAACAGGTGAACGCACTGTGGTGTATTTTTGCTGATTTTGTTGTTTCATGTTTTTCATTTCTAGCTTGCCTTAAAGATGTTGATGAATCCTCAGTCTTGCCCTGAAGACAGTAATCCATTCAGTGATTACAACTACAATTGTGAGTATTGAGCGATACGTTGGAATATTGTTGGCTCTGAAATCATGAGATAATAATAATAATAACCGAGAATGGGTGATTAGAGAGACTCTCCCATAGACTTGTGCACAATTTTTTTTCCAACTTAAATGTGCCCTAACCCAATTTTCCCTTGTCCTTTTTTTCCCACGAATATCGGTATTTTTACTAATTAGACCACGAGCAGTGTCTCCCTAATGGTACATTAAGTAATATAAAAATGATAATAATGACAATTTACATAGCGCCAGAGTCCGCTTAAAAGATGCCCAAGGTGTTTCACAAAGATACAATTTAAAAGCTAAGGCCAATCACAAGTTAAAGAAATTATTTTAAAAAGAGTGCCAGCAAAAATCGGTTCTCGGCCTGCCCCTGGGGTTTATGCACAGAGAAAGGGTAATTCATTCTGAAGTCAATTCTTTTAGAGCTGGAACCAAGCATAGCTGGGGACGCGGTTTTTCAAAGGATTGGACTCGCGGTTCCAGTTCTCACTTTGGACTCGGATAGAACCGGGTACCCGCCGGAACCACCCAATGGTAACTCCATGCTGTGTTTTCTTGTAGTCACTGCTACCTGGTCTCAAGGAGAGAGGAAGATCTTCCGAGATTACTTCAAGATCAAGGGGAAAGATTTCCACGCAATCCAGAAACATGTAAGTAAAAGGGTCAAGCAGTCTACTTCAAGTTGTAAACAGAAATTTGTGATAAAATTTACATCTCCCCGACACAGAGTCCATCTTAAATAAAAAGTTTGGTTGCAGTACCCGCTGCTGCATTAGACTCGAACTGGCCAGCCGACCCCGGCAAGCCGACCCCGGCAAGCCGACCCCGGCAAGCCGACCCCGGCAAGCCGACCCCGGCAAGCCGACCCCGGCAAGCCGACCCCGGCAAGCCGACCCCGGCAAGCCGACCCCGGCAAGCCGACCCCGGCAAGCCGACCCCGGCAAGCCGACCCCGGCAAGCCGACCCCGGCAATCCGACCCCCGCAAGCCGACCGCAAGCCGACCCGGCAAGCCGACCCGCAAGCCGACCGCAAGCCGACCCGGCAAGCCGACCCCGCAAGCCGACCCGGCAAGCCGACCCCGCAAGCCGACCCGGCAAGCCGACCCGCAAGCCGACCCCGGCAAGCCGACCCCGGCAAGCCGACCCCGGCAAGCCGACCCCGGCAAGCCGACCCCGGCAAGCCGACCCCGGCAAGCCGACCCCGGCAAGCCGACCCCGGCAAGCCGACCCCGGCAAGCCGACCCCGGCAAGCTTGGTGGTTGAGTGGTAAGACGTATGCACTAGTGGTTTTATTTACGTTTTCAAAACTCATTTTGGTTTTTTCAGATTAAATCAATGCACAATTCATGTGATGTATTTCGGCGAAGCAGGTCACGAATTCTACCAGTGCAGTTGGAAATACACAATTTTTTTTTTTGCAGAATGATGAAACTTATCGCATGTTTTTTTCTTCTCTGATTTACTGCCCCACTCCAGATTCCAACTAAAACGGTCAAGGAGATAGTGGAATATTACTACCTCTGGAAGAAGCTGTATCCCTACAACAGGGACATGCAGAAGTTCTGCCATCACAGTGGCGTCAATCCTTCAGAAGACGTGCGCAGGAATGAATGTGTGAGTAGGATGGTTGCAGTAGGGGCACATATGGCTGTGATTGTATTGGTTTTTATTCAAAGCAGTTACAATTACCTAAAAAAAAACTACCGGTAGGCCATCAGCCTCGGTCCAAAATTTTGGCCACCGATATCAAATGAGGGGAATAATCGTCATAGCGATTTTTGGCAAGGTATACACCTCCAGAGTTGGAAAATATGTGATAGCATTGCAGCGGTGGCAGCTTTTTGGGTGTTGTCACCCTTTTTTCCAAAATGCCCATCAAAATGCTTGTTACCACTCTAGGGGCGGTACACCTTGCGCATGCGCTCTATAATCATTTATGCCCTGATTTGATACCAGTTTTTGTTCATTTCACGAAGGTTGGAAAATCCCATGGTTCATTGTATTTAAAAGATATTCATGAATGCGTGTTGGTAAATGATCAGTGGTGAACAGCTGGATTTTGTGGTATTTCTATTAAAATGGAGATAACTTGTGACGAGAGTATGCAACTTACGTGAAATATAAACAGGTACTTTATTCCTATGATTTCTTTCTTACGTAGAGCCACATATTTTTTAAAGGTTTTTTTTTTTCATTATTCATATTCACCTACCGGCTGTGATAATATTGCCTCCACTGATCAACAAAAACTTCAAAGTGTGCATTGGTTAGCACTCATGTTGGAAACAGTTCAGTGGCAGCTGAATTCAAAAATTGTAGTTTTCACACAAAAATGATCCTATAAAACGCCTTTGGTAGGGTATTTTGGTGAATTCATGTGGTTACTGTTCATTAACTCCAACTCCCTACTTGGGTTTTACTAAGTAGAGGACCATTACTGTCAAAATCCATCACTCACTCCGCTTCACATAATGCTTCAGGACCAAATCTGTTGAAATCCACCTCTGGTCCTGTTGGATTCTGATGGATTTAATACACATGCATACATGTATTTGCCAAAAATGGAGGGATGGATTTTGATGGAGTTGGTAAGGTTAGGGTTTATAAAATTGACACTTTGTGCTCTATTACACACTGAGTATACAGTGTTTATACGTCGGTGAAGGGCAAAACCTAGTTTGATGCTCTATTAGATGTTCAGGACTTAGTTCCAAAAGCCATCAAAGTCACTGAAAATTCATTCCATTCCATTTTATTTTTTTTCCTCATTCAGAGAAGAAGGTTTGGTGACCTTTTTTCTTATTTGTTACTTGATCTAAGAATTGTTTAAACCTGTTTATCTAAGACTAATCCAGGCACAGAATCTCTGTACACACATTAAGGCCCCAGTAATGGTGGAAGCATCATTCAAGCTAAAAGCCGTGTCATAATTACTTGGCTACGACTTGAAATTACACGCGAGTCTATGGGAAGCGGCTGCAGCCACTTGGCATAGACTTTTGTGTAATTGCAAGCCACAGTTGCAAGCCACATAATGATAATCATTGCTTCTGCAATTACACAATAGTATAGTACTGCCGCCATTACTGGGCAGTTCTGAATGTACATGTACAAGGATTCATTGCCCTGTTTCATCTGTATCATAGTCAAAAGCAGAGATGCTGGACTTGCCACAACAATTTCTGTTCAGATGTCATTTTCTTGTAACTCGAATTGAACTTAATCATAAATATCCAAAATGAATTTGTGTATTTTATTTATTGTGTGTGAAAATGCGATGAGATCTCCGTCAGTTTTGTGCTAATGTGAGTGTTCTCTGACTAATACTGGTATCCCGAGTTTTGCTGTCTTTTTTTTTCTTTTCTTCTTATTTTTTGATCTCTCCCCCTTCCTGTTGTTTCCCACCACGCACCCAGGACCTCTATCCGGGAGAGACTTTCATAGATTATGTTCCTCTCAAGGAGTATAGACATGATAAGTACTATAGAGGGGGCGGGCAGGCTAGGAACAATAATCATGTGAAAACTTCCTCTAATCAGGAGGAGAAGCCAGCCAATCAGGGGCCGTTCACCTGCAACTATCCAGACTGTGCAGCGGTGAGTAGCCAGACATTCCTGTCATTTCTCTTGTGCTGTGGGCTTTTTAAAACTTGATATTAACCCTCCTACTCCTAGTGGGAAGTCAATATTTTCCAGAGCAATTTGTGAAACCCCTTTTTACCATACCCAGCACGATATGGCTACCTAGCACACACCCCTCGATATCTCAAAAGTATTCCTGAGATTCTGGTAACACAATGACCAAAATTAAAGAAAGGGAGGGGGGGTTTCCCTCTGTCACATGTCTTGCTACATATGCCTTTCTCAGTTTCAGGTGAAGGGATATGAAGTGTTAAAGTAACTGTGTCTCACAGAGATTCACTGCACACAAAAAAAGCAGCTCTGTGGAGAGCAGTGAAGCGTGACCTGAGTAAATGGCCTCGAATTACTTTTTGCTCAGCACGTAGCTCTTGTGTGTGGCAGGCTTAAGTATCCATACTCCACTGAAGATTACCTCAAAGGAGTTTGAAGTACATGTATGGGTGCTAAGTCTATGGGCAAAGTGGTTTTGCAGAACTTGTAGTGTTGTGAAGTGCATAAGACTAGGAGGGTTAATTGCTCATCACTACCATTTCATCTTAGTCAATCCCTCCTTTTTTGGAGGGGAGAGATTATATCAAAGTTAACTGCTAGATACACCTGGAATGAATTTTCCCCTTGGCCCTCAGACCGCTGTTGAACAGCTTAGTGTGAAACATATATACATCTACATAAAGAATCACATTTTGCTTTTACAATCCGCTTTCCTAAACCCATGTGCTGCACATTGTATCCTTTCATATAGCTGATTGTATACTTTCATTGGAGACACAAGAGTTGATGCGGATTGGCTTAACCAGTTCACACCGGGATTATTTTGACAAGAACGGAACGAGGCACGGGATTACTTTTCACTCGACCTCAAGCCAGGCGGATTGAAGCCATCACCCTCGGGCAGCACACTCATATTTTCCAGCCTCGCTCGCTGCGAGCGGATCGCTGACAGATATTTCCAGCCTCGCTCCCTGCGTGTTTATCCGTCATCCATTCCGAAAAACGCAAAACCTTTGTGGGTATACACGTCATCCGGCGCGAACTGGTTAAGTAACTTTCGCAGTGATAGGCACACAAATGCACGGTTATGACTTTTGGAAACATTTTTTAAGTATGAAGATGACATGTGCCAAAAAAAAATGTCCATTGAGAGTGCGAAATTCTGATTTTGCCAACAAACCTGATTTAAAATGATATGAACATGTTTTGATATTTAAACTTGGAATAATAAAACAAAATGGAGCATCGGGAGAATTTTGTTTTGATTTGCTATGAATCCAAGCACTCATCTAAACTTCATTGACAGTAGCAACATGCTAACCATTGTTTAGCATGAACTCCATGCACAGAGAACACACCTCCCCCTCCGGCCCCCCCCCCCCCACCCCCCCCCCCCCCCCCCCCCCCCCCCCCCCCCCCCCCCCCCCCCCCCCCCCCCCCCCCCCCCCCCCCCCCCCCCCCCCCCCCCCCCCTCCCCCCCCCCCCCCCCCCCCCCCTCCCCCCCCCCCCCCCCCCCCCCCCCCCCCCCCCCCCCCCCCCCCCCCCCCCCCCCCCCCCCCCCCCCCCCCCCCCCCCCCCCCCCCCCCCCTCCCCCCCCCCCCCCCCCCACCCCCACAATGAATGCTCATAACCATTGCTGCTGGGCACTCCTGTTCAGACATAAGTGCATTCACCTACATGTATGGAGCTCCATCTAAGGTTCTAAGCTATTCACAGTTGTAAACTGATTATGCACACGTCATACATGTATGTGCTCACAGCCCATTAATCCTGAGTAGTACAAGTTAATACCGGTAGCTAGGCCTGGGCGAGTAGTGGATTTTCCTACTCGAGTACTCGCTGAGAAATCACTCGCAAATAGTCTAGCACTCCCGAGTAGTTTACTAAATTCCCATCAATGTAGAAAATATGGCATAAACATTACTAAGGAGGAAGTTACTATGAATAAACAGTGCGCAAGACACACCACATTCATCAGCACTGAGCTATCCTGACTATGCAAAACTTTGGCTCATTTTACTTGAAAGTCATTTGTTGAGAGAGCTAGTGAAATCCAAAGGAAAAAGATGGAGGTATTGTGGGGGACGTACTACATGTAAGTCAAAAGACAAGTTTTGGCGCAGAGAGCGCAAAGTGGTTCCTTTTTTCTAAGTCAGCACTTGTAAAACAAAATTGCTGATCGCGAGTACCTACTTCCACTCGCGCCAGGACGAGTACTCGAGTAGATGAAAAACAACGAGTAGAACAGTGAGTAGCAAACACTTCTCGCAAGTACTCCAGTACTTGGGTTACCCGCCCAGCACTACCGGTAGCTACTTGGCCATCTTCCCCAGCTACTTAATCCATTGTTTGGCTGTTGGTGACATCAGTGTGCCATTGATATTTCCTTTGAGTTAGTCTTGCCGTCTGAAATCAATTCATCACTCATTAGTATAATGAGCAAGAACAAGTGCATTAACAAATTCTTGGTTTTGCAGTAACTTGCCCTGATCCAAATTGAAACTTGTTAAAAAAAAGACAGTCGGCGCCTTCCATACCTCAAGTTTCCTGCCAAAAATGTCAGAGTGGGCATGGTTTAAATTTCAACTTTCGCTTGAGGGGGTGTTTCAGACTAATGGTGGGAGAAATCAGAGATTTAAAAAAAAATTCAAACCGAGTAACAGTTATCTGACTTCACCGGAACTTCCTGTTTAGCTCACAGTCACGCAGCAGGGCCGTTCATGAACCAAGAAGACCATTAGCGAGTGAATGCGGTCATAATCAGAGACCATGGAGCAATGTGGGGGATGTTCCAGATATTTTCTTCAGCATGTGTCACAAAAAAATGGAAGGCTTATTTTTTGATATGATTGGTTTCGACTATCTGGTTTCCAAAATCCGAACTGAAATAGTGGAATACAAACTGAATTTTAAAAAATCTGGATTTGAATCCAACCACTATTAAAGACCCCTGCTTGCAGTTGCCAGCAAAAGCCTTCGTCAATGGATGGTAGGCCGCCTACTGCTTGCAAGCTGTTAATGAAGATTGCGGTGGTTGCATTAGTGCATGAGAAACTGGACGAGTGCTAAATCTAAGAATCTTTTCATTAGTGTTTAACAATATGAACCGGAGCCCGTGTCTTAGTGGGACACCAGTGGGACACCACAGATTTTGCCCTAACAGTGTGGTGGTGCTGCAGCAACAACTGTGGTGTCCTTGAGTGTGTGTGTGTGATTTACATGTTCATGTTCAAACTTGTGTACATACTCCAGCTATCATGACCCTACGTGTAACATTTGCCTAATATCTGGGAAACAGGTGCCCAGTAGCTTTTAAAAATACCGCAGTTGAAAAAAAACAGAAGTTGCATTCATGGCCCTGTGGGAGTTGAAAATTCGTAAAAAAGTGGAATTGTTTTATGAGAAACCTGTTTGAATTGTTTCATTTCCGTCTTACTCTTTAAACACACTGCAAATTGTGCAAACTCCCCTTTTTTCCCCGGTAACTTTCTTGAATTCTCTAAAATCTTACAGTGTGTGGGAAACCAATTGACTCATTCTACGTACTTTCTTCAACTCTCAAGAGAGCATTGAGCCCCTGTAAAGCAAATGTGGCTGTTCCGTCCCATCCTTTATCCAAAGATTTCCAAAAACCTCTCCATAGATTTTGAAGGATCAAGACAGGCAAGGTTTTCCTTGGCTCCGTATTGTAACACATTTTTGTTCTGTGTGAGTGAAAAAAGTCCAAAGTGCTCTTAGATCAGACTTTTTCTAGATTCCTGCTCTTCTTAAGTTACAAGGAATTCCTTAGGTATGGCCCATAACGTGTGTCTATTAAAACTAACTGACCACATGATGGAGTTTCTGGTTTGGCACCTTGTGTTGTCACATACTATTTCCATGGTACCATCCAGCATTCTATTGCCCCCTCCCGTTGCTCATGATATTTTTTTATCATTTCTCCTCACCCACCAGACCTTCAAGTCCAGGCAAGCCCTGAATGGCCACATTCGTGTGCACGGCGGCAGCTACAAATCCCAGCCGGCTGCCAAGGAGACGCGGCCGGTCCAGCGCAGCGTCTCCCCGGTCTCGGAATCTACCTCCACCTCGGGAATGTCCCGTAGGATGTCGACGGATTCCTCCTCTGGGGAGAGCATGGAACCCGAGCCCGTCACCTACCCGTGCAAGATTTGTGGCAAGTGAGTCGGACAGGACTTGTTTATAAAAACCCTTACCCTGCCAGACGCAACAAGATGCAACAGTTTATAAGATGCAACAAGTTTGAAAGTCTGGGGGACCTTGTTGCAGTGAGCCATCAACATCAGCAACTTGACCCTCCTACTGACAGAAATGTCACTAACTGTCAACAAAACCAAAGCACTTCCTCTCCCATAGCTTTTATACAGGCTGGTCGCAAACTGCCTGATCCCCTATGGATTAAACCACATAACTGTCAAAACCTGTTGAAGGGTTTGATAGATAGCGTGCTCTTGAGGACTGCAACACCTTTTACTGCAATTCCATAGACCTTATGCATAGCATGTGTAGCAGCCATTGCCAGGGCATTGCCTTTGTTTTGCTGGGATGTGCATGAGTGAACCATTTGTGCCTTCATTGTTACTTAATTAAATCAATCACTGCCAGGCACTGAGTGGTACTTACATGTAAACCCACCATATCTATTACTGTCAGTCAAGGCATGGTACCTTCAGTTGACAAAATTGCCACAGCCTGTCAATTGTACCATTATGAGCCCAGTTTACAAAACTGTTAAATACTGTTACTTGACAGATACAGTATCTCTCTCCATTTTGTCACTTGAGAGAGGGGAGGGTTAAACTGCCAATTCTGAGCTAATGGGTGTTTGTCGCATTGAACAGTGTCACTGTTAAATCCTGTGGTGGCTGGCAGACACAGACTCTTGAGGCTGTTTTGGGCTTGGAATGGTTGACCTGTTGGATCTTGTTACAATGTGTAGGCTTCTCACTTAGACCACTGTTGTGTGTTGTGGAAATTAACAGACTTTATCGACAAAGAAGGGTTAAAGTATCGGGAAAATAACTCCAGGAACCAACTGTCAGAAGTGATTTTAACGCCTTTGCCAACAAATCATTTGGTGGCACCTACCCCACTATCCAAGGACACTAGTAACAAAGAGGGCACTAGTGAGCAAGGGCACTGGCCAGCAAAGCTCTGATAAGCAAATGAGCACTGCCGATCATTATCTGAAGAAATGTCCAGCAAAGTAGCTGATTAGCTTTTGCATCCTCTGATTCATTCCATATGAAGGGTATTCCATTATGTCGGCAATTGTATCGCCAGTGAAGTGTGGCATGTCCCTGGACTGTCCAAAAATGTCGCCCAAAGAGTAAGAATTCAATGGATGAAAGGGTCTAGTATATATTTACTTCCCAGCAACAAAGTCTGTCAACTAGCAAGAATATATCAAGGTTTCAATAGGCAGAAAATAATGAACCGATGTTAGTGTTCACCCATTCCTATTTTGCTAAATTTGCAGGGTATTTTTCAAAGTGAAAAGCCGGAGTGCCCACATGAAGAGCCACCGCAAGCCAGATGCCGTCAAGAAACCGATCATCCCATCCATTCAGGAGGAGTCGCCCCCGGAGTTTGGTACGGAGTCTCTGAACCACTACGCCGACGACTCGGAAGTCGACGACAGCGACGACGACGATGACGAGATGAACGAGGAGCTGGACGGTTACCCGCATGACGGCAGGGAGCGAAGTGACGACGGGAGCAGCTCTACGGGTCAGTCCGGCAGCAGGAGCGAGAGCAGCAGCGGCAGTGGCAGCGGCAGCGAGAGCGAATCAGAGTCCGGGAACTCGGAGGAGGCAGGGCAGGAACCGATGAGGATGTGAGGTGAAGAGATTCCCCGGAGGAGGTTCCTGATTGTGCATGGTAGAGTTGCGGGACGCATCCTAGCTGGCTGGGACATCCTACCAATGTGCAATAAGTGTTAGGATAACGGAGAATGGAGGCTTTGCTGAGTGGAGAGTACAACATTGGAAGAAGTTTGCTGATACACCATGCGATGTGGCGGTCCCTACTTTCCGAGAGGGTGTTCGGAACGAAACCAGTGTCAACTCTGGGTGAAGGGACGTGGAATCAACCTGCTGAACGCTCAACCGTCCATAGTCAGCAAAAGCACTGGCAGTGTTGCACGTAGGAGTGATACACCAGAATGCACTCCTGAATCATAAACCCCTCCTGAAACCTCCAGACAAATGTTTTTTATGAAACCGTGGCCAGATGGTTGGATGTGTGGTCTCGCAAAGAGGGAATTTCAGACTGAGCAAGAAACATGTTTGCTGTGTCTTGTGTGTAACTTAAGAAATACTTCATTGAACTCCAAGACACTCCCGTGATATTTGGAAAAGCTTGTGCAGCATTGAGACAATATCATCCGAATGAATTTAAAAAAAAGGTCATCCCTGGTTTTTTTTGTTTAGCATCACTTTTATGTTAATATCCTATTGGTTTTTAAAATTCTCAAAATCACGAGTAACCTGTGAGATTCCCAAAGTGAACTGGTATTCCCCGTGGATTACTTATTTTTGTTTTGTTTATAAAATCATGAACTTGAAGCTGACCACAAATTCATGAAATTCTTGACATTTGTTAATGTTATTTTTGTTTGAATATCATCTAAGATGTGGTTTTATATTTGCTTTAACCATGTAAGACTTAAAAGCACCTAAATTTCGATTTTAAAAATGTACCATTAATGTGCATACGATGATGTGATCATGCACATTATTTATGAAGAACATCATGTCCCCTGCTTTGGGTAAATTTTGAAGGGACTATGTTTTTTAAGGCACCACCCAAGGTTTTGCATTTTCCTGATTTGAATGCTTAATGCTCCATTGACTTTTTAGCAAATTATTCCTTTTTGTGCAATACTGGTATCTTCCTCTCTGCTGAGTTTTGTTGCATACCGCCATTTTTTTGTGTGGTTTTGTTAGCCTTTTTTTCTGATTATTATTATTATAGTGAAAGTAGACCTTGTACAGTGTTGTAAATTTCTGTTTGACCGATAAGCCTCTGAAAATCAACTTGTACAGTTTGTAGAAACTAACTTTTACTGGATGGTTGTAAAAAACACACATTATTTTGTTGCTCATGTGGCTCTCGTCCAGAGCCGTTTTCTTGCTTTGGTTGGTATCGCTGAGGGCAGGGAAATTTTGCTAAGCAAAATGATGCGGGTTACCAGCCCAAGTTTCATTAGTTTGTGTATTGGTCGTGACTGGTTCTCGGTCAGTTTTTGATTGCTTTGCTAAGCAGCTCTGATAATGACCCTTGTAATGGCCGCGTCCCAATAGCTTGGCTGTGGCTAGCTGTTACACACGTGCTTACTGAAGCCACTGCAGCCACTTCCCATAGACGTGTGTATCTCCCAGCCGTAGCCAAGTAATTTGGACACAGCCCAATATCTTGACTGCGGCTGGCTGTTGCACACACACCTATGGAAGCCGCAGCAGCCACTTCCCATAGACCCGTGTGTATCTCCCAGCCGTAGCCAAGTAATTTGGGCACAGCCCAATATCTTGACTGCGGCTGGCTGTTACACACACGCCTATGGAAGCCGCTGCAGCCACTTCCCATATACCCGTGTGTATCTCCCAGCCGTAGCCTAGTAATTAGGACACAACCTTACATTGCACATAGCAGTGCTCCTGAATTTCAAGCAATGGTGCTAAAAAAAAGATATGAATGGCCTCATGCTGGTTATAAAGGGGTATTAGCCTAGTATTGGCAGGGGAAAGTTATTCATGAATTTTTATATAAAACTTTCTTAATTAATTAAGAGGAAAAAATTAATTGACCAGATTCATCACCTTCCCCCTTTTTTCCGAACCTTTTTTATATATATATATTTATTTTAAAATTTTACATATTTTACTTGAAAATTTGGCATTTGATCCCCCTCCTCCCCCCTAATTAACTGCTAGATACTGGCCATAGTCAACACCTGGAGTTCTGTTCATGAGATGGAAGTTCTCTAATGAACCACTTTCTGTTCCATTGGGCTGAGACGTTCTGTCTGTTCGCACAGAAAGTGTTCTCCTGAACCTTGGAAATGCTACAATTTCCCATCCCATCAAACCCTTGTATCAATAAAAACCTATCAATTGGACTTATTTTTTACCGTCTATAATTTCATTTTATTTTAGTCACGAAACTCATCTTCCTCTTTTTTTTTTGCGAGTGTAAGTATACCAGGCAATTTTTTTTTGGCTTCCTGTGAAAATAATTGCAGTATTAAAAATGATTTGTAAAAAAAAAAAACTGTATAAAAATCTTTAAATTTCTTTTAATGCGATACTGTTGTGCCATATTTTTTAATTAAAGGGTAATTGTCATGTTCGTCTCGTCTGATGAATTTGAAGTCTCAATTCAAAGATGGCTGACTCTCTGGAGGAGGGTATCGTTTAACAGACTCTGAAAAAGCCTCATTGTGAAATATTCTCGTCTTGTAAATAAACAAAAAAGTAACTTCACATATACTACCTTTTTATTAATTAAGTGTGTGAGACAGATGACTATTTTATCATGTGATATTGGAAATATGAACTGGACATTGAAGGTTTATGAACTGTAAGATAAAATGATAAAAGTGTCATTATTTTGTATGATGAAAAAAAACCAACACATTTTGTGCAGTTGTGGAAAGCAAATCTTAAAGTCAAATTCTAAAAAAAAAAAATGAATATCCATTGTCAACTGTAAATGTGCATAAAATGTGCATTTTATCTCTATTTCATAGAAATCTATATCTGACTCATTTTTATTAGTGTAAAAAGGTAAAGAAACTAGAACAGAGCGTATTCAAATTATAAAATGTAAAATAGTGTACATGTACTCTTTTTATGAGACAGTTGTAAACTTTGGTACTTGTTCTTGGAATCAAATGGTGCAAAGTTGCTGTGAACAACACGTGACTTTAATTTTGTTATCCTTAACATTTGTTTGGGTTGAGTCCTGAACTCCTGATGATTTATAACGTGTTACGAGTGACCTCACTAAGCTGCAAGATTGATTAATTCAAACAAAGAGAACGGATCAGGGCATTTGCTTAATTTGCAGCTTAATTTGAAGGTGGATTAACAAACAACGCATTGGTGAAGATGAGTGTTGAATGAAAGGAACAATCATTGGAGGTATCTGCAATGAAATGGTTTTCGCTTTTCAATTTAAAGGGAATATACAACATCGCAAACATATTTGCAAACATCGAAAAACAAGGATGTTTGTAAACGACAGTCTAAAGCATCCTGTAAAAGTGTGGCCTCTGGTGTAAAGTCATTTTCAAGTAAAGTGGTATTTTTTTGTATAAATTCCGAATGGTGGTCGGCCGACCACCGTTGGAAAAACCTAACCATTTTTCAACTACTGCTCAAAATGTACCATTCAAGTACCATCCAAATTCTGTTTGCTTTTGGTTACATGTTCATGAACGGGTGCAGGCCAGCTAGCCTGGTTCCCTTACCGTACCATTTTCTAGCATTTATAAATTGATCCATTTCATTTTAGTGGAGTGGAGGAACCAGAGTACTTGAACATTTTTGTGTTTCTTGGTTTTTCCAGCATTTTCGAACACAAAACTTCAAACATGTGAGTGTAACAAGATTTGATCTATTATACTAACTCCTCAAATAGTTTATATCTGAAAACTACAGCAAAAGCCAATGATGTACATTCCCTTTAAGTAAAACGAGGCAGGATGACACATTCGGTGTGTGATGCAGACCAAGGTATGGCAAGTTTTAAGAATATCAAGTTGGGACTGTAGGCATTAGGAAACTGGGAACCCCTTGTTCGCCAGTCTTGTCGGTAGTATGACTTCGGTTTTTGAAATTTGAACCCCTGGATTTGAAAAGCTGATTGTATGTCAGCTGTTGATATGAAACAGTTGGATTGATGTGAAAACCCTCTTTTACACTTAACAAAAGAAAAAATACTGGAAAAAAAACCTGTTCATTCAACGTAGTGGTTACACCTACCTCTGTTGTAAATTGCTTGAATGTCACCTACCTACATACATCTCGTTGCTGCCTTAGGAGGATACAGATATAGCAGAGCACCACAATAACATACATCACAGGATTCATTGTTGTGCATAGTTGTAAGGCACAAACAGAGATTTTCATAGGCAGCGTGGCCCCTTAAAGGTAGAGTCCATCATTTGCAGCTATCCCAAAAGTAACTTACCGAATTACTGTTGAAAAGCTTACTTGGTTTAAAGATAGTAATGGCATTTAACTCCCTGTAAAATCATTCCTTCTGGCATGCTGTCATTTTCAAGTAAACAATAAAAGTAGGTGATTTCAAAAGATGCGTCTAAAGATGCATTTTTGGAAATTTCCATTAGTAGTTCGTTTTTAATTTGGCAAAGCCGTGAATGGGTGCGCGCAATGGTCGACATGATGCATACGTGCGCGTTGTTGCTATAATTCATGGGTTCAGTGCGTGACATCAGCTGAGTGGGAACGTGTCCAAAACGCTGACTTCTGGCGCAATTCAAAACACGACTCGGCAAGTTTTGAATTGAAATCTGAGATCCTACAATATTGTTTTCTCAGAATATACAGCATTCACTAAGCTAAAAGTTCATCAGGTCAGTTGTAAAGCACCCGTCTTTAGATTTTGAGCACTTTTATTGCTTCAAACGAACATAATGCACAAATTACAAATGATGTACTCTACCTTTAATGCATTTCTTACCGAAGGAACCCTCAGAAAGCACAACATACATTTTCAGGATCGTTTATAGAAAATCCTGTCAAAAAATCTTATGAAAAAATATCATTTTATTTTGAGATGGCCTAAGAGCAGTTGTCTTTAAATTTCCTTGTTTTGACTGATTAATTTAATTGGGCAAATTTAGGGGGATACTTTTTAAGAGCTAAATGTTGGTTCTGTGGTACTTGTTATAGTGGTGTACTCCTGTGCATGTATTATTAAAGGAAATTGTGGACCAAACCAAATATTTGTAACTCTTTGGCATCAGTAAGAAATGTTAACGTAGACGGAACAATAACCATGTCAGGCTGTAATTTTTACTCGGTGTGAAGTTTTTAATTGTTGCTTGTACGACTCAATCAAAAAGTCACTTGTGTTGCCAGCACGGTCTTGTAATTTTTGTACTCGCAGCGACACCTTTGATCTCCTTCCTGTATTAATGAAATAGTCGCGTCATCATCATTTTTTTTCTATCTGCTTGTTTTTATTTATTTTTTTTATAAATGAAGTTTCAAGGCAACTGATTCATTTTAATTGGGCAATTTGTTTTAATGGGACAGTATGAACTCTGGTTTGTGTAAACACTGACCAATATATTTCCTTACGATTTCAAAAATATTTTTTTCAAAATATGTTTTCAATACTGTTTTATTTACACTGTGTTTTGATGGTTTATTTCGAGTAATTTTGCAAGTTTGTACTTAAATGGGCAAGTAGCTGTTTCAGAAATTGCAGCAAGTTTTATAGGAAGAGCCTCAATCTTATGGGGAGGAGTTGGACGTTAATTTTTGTCCCACAAATCACTGAAAAAGGGAGAAATGTGCAAAGGACCCTCTTTGTTGAGGATGACCAGAACTTTTTGTTACTGTAACTGATGCCAAGCATTCATAAGTAGGGACTCGGCCATTCTGAAAATGTTGGAGAGTTCACTATCTTTCCATGAAACATAAGTTTGAAAGAATGTTGGCAACTCTCTCTGATTCTGCAGAAAGTTCCCTGAAAATAATAAACCAATCTTTCCATGTTCTGATGAAAAAATTAGAAAATCTCCCTGATTATGGAAACTTTTTCCCTATTACCTTGAATGAATTTTCTAGATATCTCGGTGATTGTTGTACAAAATCTCCCTGATTGCAAGATGCAAATGTTGGCAGCTCTGCATTGCATGTTGGCAGCTCTGCATTGCATCCTCTGCCAACTTTTGCATCATATATTATCTCAATGAAGGTCAGTTATTGCAAAAATGTTGAAAATATATGAAACTGGGACTGAGAAACTTTTTCAATTTTTTTTTAAACTGCACTCTTCTCTCCATGGACTTTGTACACAACCAAAGAAGTGGTGTCTGGATACATTCTTTTCCATATAAGTTGCCTTGGAATTGCGGAATACCTCCTTGTGTGTTGGTCAATTCCCATTGGTGGTTGTTGAATAAGACATATAATATGTCTTATTCATCAATAACAGGAGTACCGCAATCAAGCTGTTTAATGAATTCACTTCACACTAAAACTCATGTCGAGTATGAGCAGGCCTTCAAATCAAAGCGAGCTTGCGATTGGTTTCATTTCAAATTTGTCTCAAGTATAACATTACCTTGTTTTTGTCACTTTGTCAGCCACTGAATAAGTTATTAATTGAAGACAATTGCATGTTGTTTTTTTAAATATGCCGACAAATTTTAACAGTTTTTAATTGGCATTTGTTTTGGTTTACGATTAATTGAATAACTGGAGCTAGATTGTGATTCTTTGCATGAGGCAATTAATCTTCAGGACATGACATTTGCTGATTGTACGTTTTGTAATATTTCAGCTGTTATACTTTTTTGGAGGCCTTCTGTGGGTAAATAGCAGCGGGCTGTGAAATATCTATATATTAAATATCTATACCTTGTATATATTAACAAAAAGAAATTAATCAGTAAATAAAAATATCATATTTTTTACTCTTCAAATCTGGTTGGGGTGTGATTTTTCTTGAAGTCTGATGTTTTGCTAACAGAAACAATTTGAACACTTCCATTTGATGAAAACACAACTGTATTTATTGTAAAACAAATACACATAAATTCAGGCCTTCCAATAACTCACAATAATTAAGGTAAACGTAATTCAAATGAACAATGCTAAAACTAACTGGAAAAATGTTATTTGAGTACAAGTCCAATCTTAAGTTACATATTTACAAATACAAATATTGATCAGAAAAAGGACGGATTGAATTTTTTTGTAATTTACATGTCTTTGCTTCACAATTTCGACAAGTGCCTACAGCCCTTGAAACTTCACTGAAAGTCCAGACTTTAGTAAGTGGAGTTCACAAGTGAAAAAAAGACTCGTTATACAGGGTGGATACAAAAAAACCAAAAACCCTGAGATAGTTATTATTGCTAATTGTAACAGAAGTAGGGCACATGTGAATCAAAGGGAGATATCCTGTTAGGATCGAATCTCTCAAAAATGACACCCTGATCATGTCCTTACATTCACGGTTGACTGAGCAGTGACCAATTTTATGAAAGGGTCTATTCAGAGACTTGCGCCACTTTTCATGGTGAAATCTCTTTTTCCCCCACCTGTCTTGATTGGCAACAATAGCCTTTCACTCTGTGACAAATGACAGCACGAAAACCACAATTGAAAAGTGGCTCAAGCCTGTAAATAGACCCTTTCATAAAATTGGTTACTGCTCAGTCAACCGTGCATGTAATGACATGACCAGGGTGTCATTTTAAAGAGGAGATTCAACCCTAACAGAGGATATCTCCCTTTGATTCACATGTGCCCTACTTCTGTTCCAATTAGCAATAATAACTCGGTTTCGGGTTTTTTATCCACCCTGTATAGCATCCAAACTATGCCACAGACATGTGAAACGACATACAGTCAAGAACTGCCAAGCTTACATACAGTGTAAATAAAAGTAAAAGAAGTGACAAGTAGAGTCGTGTGAGCTCTTGTATGTAAGTACCGATTTACAGTCATGATGTAACAAACTGCCGTAACAATGCATATTAGTAGCAGTAACTAGAATTGGATTCTGTTGGGTGGCACCCCCCCCCCCCACCAAATTATCTAGAGTAAAATGTCTTTTCAAACCAAGGAATGCATTTAGCAACTTGTAATCGTTTGTGGTAATCTGGAGAAACTAAGATAGTAACTTGGTCACACAGTATTTCTTCAATAATATACACTGACAACAATTTGTGAACATTGTAACTGATGAGCTTCTTGAGAAGTACGAAACTCCAAATCTCTTCAAATATTGCAATGGCTAAGTGTGATAGAAAAGCTGGCTTTACTTTTATAAACAAGTAGAAAGAACAACAATTAAAATACCTCCGCTGTACACAAATTTACTGACTGTGCTACGTACTGATATGTACAAAGGCTTGCATTTTGACAATTCAAAGGGATTTCTGCACCCTTCTTGATGTCAGTACATAAATACACTTACAATGCAACAAGTCTTGAGGTCAAAAAGTTTCAGGACAGAGAAACTGGAGAAACTAAAATGAGAAATAAATTATCAACAGGCTTTATTAAAATTATTAAAGGGAAAATACAACATTTGCAAACATCAAAAAATAAAACTACCAAATCATTTTGAAATACCTTGCTGGACTGTTAGTGAATGACAGTGTAAAGCATCCTGTAAATTCATGGCACCTGTATACTGTCATTTTCAAGAAAAGTGGTATTTTTGTATCAATTTCCAACGCTGATCGGCCGATCAGCGTTGGAAAAAACTGGCTTTTTTTCAAATACTGGCCCCAGTTGACCATCGCACTTGTTTGCAATTGATTACACACCTATGAACGGGTACAAGCCAGCTAGACTGGTTCCCTGACCTTACAATTCCCCAATATATGTAAACTGCTCTGTTTCTTCTTAAATGGAGTCAGGGAACCACACTACAGGAAAATGATTGTTTTTCTTGGTTTTTATAGCATTTTCGAACCCAAAACCTCAAAAAAGTCAGTGAAACTATATTTGCTATATATTTCCAACCCCCCAATTCCATCCATTTCTGAAAATTACAGCAAAAGCAAATGATGTATATTCCCTTTAAAAAGACTGAATCAGTTCCTATGACAAAATATCCTGCCTGACTTTTCCATAAATGTGTGAACCGAACCACAATGAGTGTGAAGAAACAATCCATATCTATGTTGCCTGTGAATGCTGAGTGAAAATACCAAAAGGTAGCAAAGATATCACAACATGAGCAAAGGGGATTTCGATGGCCCACGTGCACTGCTTCACCTGCAATATAAAGGCCAGCACCTGCACTTGACAGACACCGAAGATCTCGTGAGAGTGGTGGTCACATGATAACCGAAGAGACACGTGAGAGATTGCTGGCCCATCCAGAGACAGCTGGGACATGTTATAAGACAGATGGGACATATCGAGAGTCGACAGGTGGCTGACTAGTCTTCCTGTTCTTCCTCATCATCTGGTTTGATCACTGGTTCACCTGTCACAATGAAAAGAGCATGAAGGCCAATTAATACAAATGTACATGACTGTCGTTCGACAAATATCGCAGATTTCTATAAAAACGTTCAGATCAATGAAGCGTGTTTACACATAAAACGTTGCATAGGTATTTCACCTCACAACTGTGCCTGAACAAGATGGACGAAAAAATTGTATGACATATCGCATATTTCGTCACCGTTGCGACGAAGTGACACATTTGTGCACACAGATGCAAAACCGAGTTTTGAGAAAATTGCGTTTGAAGTTGGTGGATTTTTCAATTAGCATTTTTGTGTACATATCTTTCCCCCAGAATTAAAAAATATATAACTGAGACAGTAGCCAAGGAGTTAAATAGCCAAAAACAATTCTCTCTGTTCATAAGATCGTGTTTAATTAGAAGATATTAATTACTAGAGATATCCGTCACTTTGTCAAAACGGAAAATCTACTTCTCCACAAAAATGAGGCATATGTTTGTACACAGCGCGTGTGCGTATATTTCATTGATGCATTTTAGAACGCAGATGCGTCACTTCATCAAAACACAAATCGTGGAGGCTTCATATTTCTAAATATAGCATAAAATCAATGAGACTAAGTGACACAGAGAGATCCGTCACTTCGTCGAAACAAAAAACTTAGTGTGTAGCACTATCAACACATTGTGCAATTAGCGTAATTAACGAACGATGGAATGTTGTGTCTCGAAATTTGGTAATCATGTAGAGGACATCGTAAATGTTAGAATATCCAAAAATCTCAGATTTCAGAAAATCTCGGTTTTGGAAAGATGTGTCACTTCGTCAAAACGGTGACGATTTGTGGGCATGTGCATCTGTGACATTGCCACGCAACAAAGGCCTCTGGCAAAAAAAAAATTGGAACCTCACTTGTGTATCACAACTTTTGCATGGTGAGAGTCAAGGAACTAGTCTTGGGGTACTTCTTCACTGACCAGTTTAGGTGATTAAGTATGTGAACACCGACAAATGAAGGAAGTGCATTATACTTCATATAAATATATATGAGGTGTGTGACAAAGTTCTACATATATCCTCCATACGATCCCCCAGTTCTTACCGTCCAGCTTTTTCAGATTGGGCAGTATCTTGGTGGCTCGGTCTCTCCAGTCCCCTTCCGTGGAGTGTTTTTCCTCTAAAGGGTTGCCCACCATCAGTAACTCCACCAGATTCCCCAGGCTTTGCAATTTGTCAAACTCGCCCCAGTCCTTCACACTGTTGTTGGACATGTACAGGACCTGCCATAGATGAAAACAGTGGGGGTGAAAGTATTAAAGGGAATGTACAACATTTGCTTTGGCTGCATTTTTTTCAGAAATAAATGGATTTGGAGGGTTAGGATGTAATAGCAAATGTTGTTGAACTGAGTTGCTTCACGTTTTGGGGTTGGATATGCTGGAAAATCCAAGAAAACCAGCCATGTTTTTGTAGTCTGGTTCCCTGACCCCAAGCAAGATGCAACGGAGCAATTTATAGACTTGGGGGAATTGTAAGGTCAGAGAATCAGTCTAGCAGGCTTGTACCCCTTCACAAGTGTGTAATCAATTGCAAAGAAAATGGGGAATAACTAAATATGACAAATTAGGAGCCCTTTATGAAAAAAAGTCAGTTTTCTCCAACGCTGGTTGGCCGACCAGCGTTGGAAAAATACAAGTTTTCTTGAAAATGTCAGCACACCAGGAGCCTCGATTTTACAGGATGCTGTGGACTGTCATTCCCATGCAATCCAGTAAGATATTTCTAATAATTTGATCATTTCGTTTTTTGATGTTTGCAAATGTTGTATCTTCCCTTTAAGCAAAGTCTGTCTTGAGTTGATACAAAAAGTCAATCCAAAAGCCCTTTGGTTAAATTATTTGCCTTTTGGGGGGGGGGGCAAGAATTTGTTGAATTGAACAACCTTCCAATCCAACAATGAATGCAACAGAGCACCATTAAACTGAACGTGCATATTGTTAGGATGAATATTTTTGTAAGCTCTGGCAGGAGCTTCTACATGTCACTTGGTGGTCGGTCGATCTGTCTGTCTCAAAACTTGACCAAAAGTATGGTGTTCCATATCGCAGACATTAGAATGAATTTCAATGAAAAAATAGGAAAGTTGTGCAAAGCAGGAAAAAAGATGTGAAATCAGGCAAAAAAGCCCCAGAACAGGCTCAAAATAAATAAAAATGTGGAAAAAACAGGAATTCCTGTTTAAACAGGAAGATTCTCATGCCTGATATCGGCATCGCATTTTTTTGGCGTTGCATTTTCCAGCTCTGGCTGAAAAACTGATTGATTTCATGCACGACTTCTTGCAACATGGCCAGAGCTTATTGTGCACTCGCACTTGATAATATCCTTTCACATTTCTTTGAACCCTTGAGATAGACAACGCGGTGACACAGACAACTTAATGGGAAACACTGACAAAAATCCTGAGAAACAATGGGAAATGAAATGTAGATTTGGGATGTACCTTTAGTTTCTTGAGTGCTTGTAACGCTTTTAGCTTCTCGATTTGATTGTAGGAGATCCAGAGCTCCTCAAGTGTCTCAGCCACTGCTTCCTACGAGAAGGATATTAATCGGAATACTAACAATTAATACATGTATATTCTATGGTTGACTCAGTCAGCGTACTCAGCACTTTATGAAAACAAAATTACCAGAGTTTTCCCCGATATGTCCCTGACAAATTTGGCGTAGCGGTACTTTCCTCGCCTTCCACCACTGTGACCCGGGTTCGAATCCCGCCTGGGCCAATATGTGGATTGGGTTTTCAGTCCCTGCCTGATTCCGTGGGTTTTCCCCAGAATATTCTTCTGGGCTTTTCCTCCCACCTCTAAAACTGTAACTTCTTCTCATTGTCTTCTCTCCACAGGTTTCTTCAGGCTTGCGAGCTACAGTGCCTAGGGCGCTTTTGAGGAATCCTTGGTTTCATTACCAGAAATGATTAATAATAATAATAATAAAAAAAATGCCAAGGGTGGTGTAGCACAGCCAACTGTTTTTGTCTGGTGAGGTTTGTAATATTCACACTGCATTTATAAAGCCTATAAAACCACCATAGCCAGTCAGTCAATGGACACAACTTGGACACAGGACACAAGATGCAAATACACCAAACTGGCAAAAACCTTTCCCTTGTGGGTCACGGTCAAATTCCCTGAGTTTTCCCTGATTTTTAATGTTTCCCCCACATTCCCTGAGTTTCCCCCGACTGGAAAAAATGAAAACTCATTTTCAAGGTTTTCCCTGATTTCCAAAGTGGCTGGGAACCCTGTGATAGCAGGCTTTGCTATATCAACTCACCAGTCCGTTCAGATTCTTGATATAATTTCTTCCCAACGACAGAATCTTCAAGTGTTCTGCAAAGAAAGATAATTGATGCATTGAGGCAGGTGTGACAGACATCCACTACAGACCATGTGCCCTGTGACGTCATGTCGATTGGCAACTTCCAGGCAACCCAAACATAATTTAAGCATCTTTTGCATGTTACTTGGCATAAGCTACAGTCCATCATTTGCAGCTATCCAAAAAGTAAGTGACGTAATTATTGTTGAAAACTTGGTTGAAAGATAGTAAGGGAACTAAACTCCCTGTGAAATTACTCTTTCTGGCATGCTGTCATTTTGGAGAAATCAACGAAAGAAGGCCTTCCCAACTATGCGTCTAAAGATGCATGTTGGAAATTTCCCTTAGTAGTAGTTTTTTTATTCGGCGAAGCACGCGCAAGTGTTGACACAACGCAACGCGCGCGCGCGGTTGCTATAATTCGTCGGATATAATTCGATTTGCTATAATTCGATGTGCGACATCGTGTAGCTGCAATCGGCTTAGTGAGAACGTGTCTCGGACGCTGAATTCAGGCCCAATTCAAAACATGATTCAGCAACTTTTGATTAAAAATCAAGATCCTAGAATGTGGTTTTTCTCGAAATACACAGCCGAAGCTGAGCTGAAACTTCATCAGGTTAGTTGTTCAGCACCCTTCTTCAGATTTTGAGCACTTTTGTTGCTTCAAACGAACAAAATGCACACAATTACAAATGATGGACTGTACCTTTAAACAGTAAATGTCAACACTTTCAAACCGTTCATATTTCAAGACATATTCATGTACATTATGCAGTGCAGAAGAGAACCATTTGCTGAAATTTGGCATCACGTGACCACCACATCCAATTAAAACAAATGTCACATCGTCTATTCATACACACAAACATACTTGGCATTTAACTGAGGTTCCTGCTTCAAGATTTCAATCATAAATTTTGGATTTTTGTTTGTAAGTTGTTGTTTTTTCTTCTACATTGGCATAAGTAACCCCTTTACTTTACTACTGAGTAGCTCTGAAAGAAACCCTGACAGTTAAAACTTTTCATACTTTTCAGTCTAAACCACAGTAACAGACAGGGCCCTAAACAGAAATCAACAAACCTCAGGAACTGTCTGGTAAAATTGACCGCTCTTACAATGACACCAAGTTCCACAGCCAAAAAAAAGAAAGAGACCGATGTACTTACTCAAACCATTCAGGTTGGCTATCTTCTCTATGCAGTTGGTTGACAAGGACAACTGCCTGCAAAGACAACATTCATGCGTTAGGAACTACACACTATAACAAGTTTTTGGGATTTGTGGTATTGGGTTTTAAGATGATACATGGATCTGGATTCAGTCTTTGTTCTAGGTCCAATAGCGTGGACTTGCTGGACAGCAACTACTGCACAAACATTTCTGTCATCGGCCAAGCAATATAAAATCAATTGAATTTTGGCTGGTTATCCTTTTCTTTTTGTTAGGTGATGTTTATGCAAATTAACACGCTCGGAAGGACTTAGAAAATGACCCCAGTTGTGTCAAGAACAATTCAAAATCCCAGATCCACAAGAGGTTATAAATACTCCAAGATTAAACCTGCGTATTCACCAATAGACAAAAACATTTCCAATTTAAGCCCTAATCCTATTCCTACATGTAAGACATTTGGAAAACAATTCAATTGTTGTTTTTAAGTTGAACAAAGAAATTGCACAGGGCTTGAACCTGCGACCTCTGGATTGCCGTTCCGGTGCTCTACCAACCGAGCTATCCAGCCCCATGTTGGTGGTTCCCAATTTTGTCAATGTCTCTGTTCAAAGGGTGCTAGTCAGAAGCCATAAACCTGAACATGCCATGTAGCCAGGGATCACGCCTAAGGTCACATTCAACATCAGCAATGCTGCAAACCCGATAAAATAGCAAGCTGGCATCACACAGAGAGCGGATACAGGGTTTTTTTGGAAAGAAATCTTGTACAGTTCCAAAATGAGGTAATATCAATACTAGTGACTGCTGGCATCACACAGAGAGCGGATACAGGGTTATTTTGGAAAAAATCTTGTACAGTTCCAAAATGAGGTAATATCAAAACCAGTGACAGAATATGAACCCCTGATATAATTTCAGTCTCAGCCACTACTTACTCGCAGCTGGTGAGCGTTGAGAGTGAGGCATCCATCTTCTCAATGGGAGGGATTTGGAAGTACAACTTGACCACTTTGGCCTCGCTGACTTTGACCTCACAGCCCTGCTCCTGCTTCTCCTTCTCTGCCTGCATGGATTTCAATAGCACACAATATGGGATGTTCACATAATTTCCATTATAAAATGGTTAAATTGACTTATCATCTAGCACCGAGATTGATACTTTTTGGGGTGGTCTGGCATTAAGGTTAAACATAAGATTTCAGGAATTATTCTCTTAGATATTGAAATAGTCCTTGCCCACCACGCTCTTCTTATGTTAAAAATATATTTCTGAGTTA
>JASAOE010000820.1:0-25368 GCA_029964075.1 Patiria pectinifera | reverse complement strand
AGCAATTGAAACTCCACAACATGGTTTCAAGGAGTAGTGTTTTTTTTGTAGACTTTTGGTTTCTCTTTCGAAAACAAGGCTTTGAAAGTTTAAAGGTTTACGGAAAGAGACATAGTCTGAGGATCAGATATTCACGTGGGCAGAGGCACGGTCCGAAGGTCTGATATATCGTAGCATTTAACTTTTATACGAGCCCGCACGCCAACCAATCGGAGTGGTCTTTAGAAACTGTAACGTTACTGGATCAGAAATGTGGGCTAGGCTGTGGATTGGTCAATTTGGATGCCATGGGTTTTTTTTTTATTACAACAACGGGTTACGGAAGACCTGATAGAGAAGGCACCCGCTGACTCTAAATGGTCAGAATCGGTGACTGCTCTATGTTCCGACACCCCTATGTTCCGACAAACCGCACATACAATCGTGTTACTCCCGGTTAGGGTTAGGGTTATGGTTAGGGTTAGGAATAGGAATAGGAATATGTGCAGTCGGAACATAGGGGTGTCGGAACATAGCGGTGTAACCGTCAGAATCTCGAGGTCAAGACGCAGCTTTTGGCATAATTAATAATTGCTGAATCTGCTGCCATATATCATAGACTCTTGTTTTGCAAGAGGATATTCCATAAACTAAGAGAAATAGGGACAGACCTAGAAATGATGCTGAAGTAATAAGGGATAAAAGAAACGGAGGTTTTGGATTAGTTTTGCGTTTCAGAAATGTAACGGAACTTGATGCACACAAATTCTTTGTAACTTCGCCCACCCATGTGACTACGTCATCGACAAAATAACACATATAGCTTACCCACTCCGGTAGACACGAACATATTGGTTTGTTTGTTTTTGTTTATGGCTATCTTTTTTGTTTGTTATGTAGACCTATTTAGCAAAGTATCAGAACCATCTGTAGATGTTTTCTTTTTCTGATAAACAATTTCTATAGGCTTTATTCACGAGTAGAAATGTTGAGCAATGACATAAAATTAATTGCACATTAATACCAGTCTGCTCTTATGAATAATTTAAAATGTGTGATTAAACATACCCTAATGTTTCAAGCCACATTAAAAAAAAAGGAAAGTATGGCAGTCAATACTTTACAATAAATACATTCAGGGAACACGATCAAAAATAACTTTCTCGTGAATATGGTCTATTTCGGTATAGGTCTCGAGATTTCCTCCGTAAATGGAACTCCGAGTATATATCTTCGCGTTCCCTATACACTGTAAACACGTTGGGCAAAATCGGTTGATATGTAGATCAACGTTGGTGAACATATCAACAGGTTAAACTCTTGGGCAAATTCTTTCCAATTGTTGGAAAATTTTACCCAAATTGGGTAATTTCAAACCAGTGTTGGGAAAAATTATATTGCCCAACAATGTTTTACCCATTATTTTTTTTACAGTGTACATTGTGTGCTTGCTAAAAAAAAAAATGCCGTGAGAAAACTGAATCTAGAATCGGTTGCCGTGTCACCTCTAACTTTAATTCTTTAATTGGATGCAGCTGGCAAGATCTTGAACACGACACAACACGACTAATACCCTGCCATGCGGATTGGACGTGACGGGCAGATCTCCAGGAATACTCTCCCGGGAATTTCGCGTTTGAAATCCTGAGGAAATACGATTCCCTCATAAATACCCATCTCTTTGGGATTGAAATTGTCATGAGATTATGTCCTTCCGCAAAAAAAAGGTTTTGATAATAAAATGCCATCTGTGCGAGTATGCAAGACGTAAAATTCAGCTGTCCTGCAAAATATTTCTGAGCTTTGTGACGAATTGTATTTGTCATCGCGACCTATGGTGAAATAGGCATTGTTATCCAGCACCTTCGATTCGGTGGGGACGGTTACGTGTAAAATTTACCAATATAAGGGACATCGTTTTAATTCACTCAATCTCCGCTGATATATTTCATGTTTCGCAGAGGTAAATGGAAATGCACAATTTCACAAACAATGTTTGAGGGTGGATATGTAGGACTTAGTTTGTACGCACACCCGAGCACGAATTCTTGTTCCGTAGTTGTGCGAACATAATACTCGTCTGAATGAGGTATTTGTGGGGACCGAAATTGCTGTGGGGACAGCAGAAAGTCCCCATAACTCGGTCCTAATTTGCCTGACAATAAAAAAAAACCTTCCCAATAACGCGGTGTAGGTTATGGTGCTGAGCGTAAATCATTATCCGAACAGTCCACAGCAATTGTAAAATACATTTTCCGAGTATGCTAAAAGTTCGTTTGTTTTTTGTTTTGTTTAAATCATAAGGTGTCACTATTCTTGCCATACCCCTTGCACATATTTTTTTTCAGTTAAGTCTACAGAGTGGGATTGTACTGACGAGTAGGTATTGGGCAAAGTAACGTTCAACCAGTGATCCTAATAACTACCGACCTATATCACTGTTATATCACAGTTAATGACATTTTTTTAACGTATTGTTTATGAGACGTTTTCCTGTTTATAATTTTCTCCAGGACAGGAATAAGGCGCGGGAACAGTCCGGCTTCAAACCACTCCACTCAACCCAGGCTACCTTGATTGATGTTTCGGATTTTCTGCTACAACAAATGGAATCTGGTAAACTTACTGGAACACTTTTTCTCGACTGCATTAGATACAGTAAATCACAACATCCTCCTTCACAAAGTGAATGTTGTGGGTGTGAGTGGTTCAAATCACGTTCAAATAATGTTTTACTGGGACCCGTGGTATATTAGTTCTGATAAAAGGGTCACCAGGTAAAAAAAAAAAGAAGCATACTAAAGGTTGATACATGGAGAGAACCATCAACAAAATTAATGTAAGCCACAAAAACTCTGGAGCGATTTATCACCGAAAATGCAGATAAGTTGAGAATAAAAGCAACAACAAATCTATCCCTCTCTTTAGTTTATCATTTCTAACAAAAAATCGATGGAAAAGAAAACAATTGTTAAACGCCTACCTGTTGGGCAGAACTCAGTTCAACACTCTTGACTATTCGAAATGCTGGCATATAATGGCTTTCGTTCGTAGGGTAATGTTATCCGCTAAAGGAAATCGAGTTTCGTATACGTGCGTGCAAGCAGAACGTGTGAAATAACAGGGCTACATGGTAGGCATACACGACGGCAAAACTCCGTTTATACTCCATTGCCAAATTACTCGCTTGGCTGAACACCGTACTATGAAGTGCTCGTTTAAAGGGAAAATACAATATTTGCAAACATCAAAAAACGAAATGATCAAATTATAACGAAATATCTTACTGGATTGTTCGGGAATGACATTCTAAAGCATTCTGTAAAATCCTGGCTCCTGGTATGCTGACATTTTCAAGAAAACTTGTATTTTTTCCAACGCTAGTCGGCCGACCATCGTTGGAGAAAACTGACCTTGTTTTTAAAAGTGCTTCTAATTCATATTTAGTTATTCCGCATTTTCTTTGCAATTGATTACACATCTGTGAAGGGTACAAGCCTGCTAGACTGATTCTCTGACCTTACAATTCCCCAAAGTCTGTAAATTGTCTGTTTCATCTTAAGTGGGGTCAGGAGCCAGACTACAAGAACAAAATTGGTTTACTTGCCTTTCCCATCATTTACATGCTAAAACGATGAAGTTTAAGTCAGTTTAACAATATTTTTTATAGCACACTAATCCTCCAAATCCATTTATTTCTGATAATTATAGCAAAGCCAAATGTTGTATATTCCCTTTAAAACAGGGATCCTACACACAAGGATTAACGACTCGGCCCAACTCCTGGTTAGACGGCGCGTGATAACGGCCTGTACTGGTGGCACCGTACCATGAATACTTTCTAACAAAGACCACTGCGCGCGGTGGCTTTCAGATTTTTTTTAAATTTTTTATTATTATTATTCTGGTTTATTCATATACAAACACGAGGTAGGGCAGCCACAAAAGAGTCGCTGATATAACCCCGTTTACACTTTACAGGAATGAAAATTTGTTAAATAGCAGTTAAAAGGAAGAGAAGCATAAAATGACAACAAAGTATAGGATCATGTATATACAGCACAAAACAGCACAATATTAAAAGAAAACTGATTTATAAACTTTTTAAAAAAATTCAAAATTGAAGACAAATCATTCAGGGAAGATGGTCTAATAAAAAGTACTCACTTGCACCTACATGGTAAACCATTAAGAATTACAACAGTTTAGCTAAGACAGGAATTGTAGATTTCATGTATCTATCAGTAACTTTAATAAAAGCCTAATTAAAAACGAAGTTGGGTAAACGGTGTTCTCCTCGGAATTCGACGTTTATTTACCGGGTAAATACTTCACCTATGACGACAAAAACTGCACAATACCATCTGTTATACCCTGAAGTATTTATTTTAAAAATAATTTGGAGCAATTATATCTTAAATAAGAAGTAGTTTTACTTACAGTTTTATGAATATTTCCGTTTTAGATGTCGTGCAAAAACCCAACACAATGGCAAACTGGAAAATTCACGATTACGCGCCAACGGGTATTAATGCCCGTTATCACGCGTCAAACCAATTAAGGCAAGTCCACTGAGTGCATTTTGTACTAGAGCTCAGATCAGAACAGTCGTTAATCCTGGTGTCTAGGATCCGTGTTTAAAACAAATTCGCTCGTAAAAGAAGTTCAAACTCAGTCGTTTGCATTAGTTCCAGACTGTCGCAGACATACGAGGGAGCTCTGATACACAGGCATCGCATACCATTCCCGACTGACGCAATCCGATCGCAGACACGCGGTAACATTTAGAAATAATTACCTTCGCTTCATTTATGGCGGTACCCCTACCAGGTTTTATTCCTCCATCCCTCGTAATGAGTTTGCTTTAGCCACGCCTTAGTAATTATATTTTTAAAACTATGAGTATGCTGAAGTACTGAACTAACAGCCAATTATTACAGCCAAAAAAAATGCAGGTTGTTTCATATTTTGACAGTGCACATAATTAGGACAGCATGCTATCTAATACAGTGTGACCAAAAGGGTCCGTCTGACTGCTTTGAAAATAACTACATAACTATAACAATGAAGTCAATTTTGAAAAAAAATGTTGGTTGTGCAGATACTCCTTATATCCTTGGCCTTTACTCCTATGAGTTTCACTTAATTTCAATCACGCCTCACTGCACAATGGTCAATTGATCACAACATTTTTGGTCACTCTGACAAAGTTGCTTAATTGCCTTAATCAATTTCAGTGCTGTGTTATGTAAGCTGTGTACAATCCTGCATGTTGTGGGGAAAAGGCTGATGTGGTTTGGGATTGGAATCATTTGCCCTTGAGCATTAACCTGAGGTCTTGCCATGATGACTGATAGCCAGGCAAATGATTCCAATCCCAACTGCAGCCATTTTCACAACATGAAGGATTTAACACACCTTACACAAGACAACACTGAAATGGGTCAAGGCAATTACACTGTAAAAACGTTGGGTAAAATACTGTTGGGCAATGTAATTTACCCGACATTGGTATGAAATTACCTCATATTGGGTTGAATTGGGTAAGAACTATCTAACTATTAGGAAGAATTTGCTCAAGAGTAAGCAGTTGAGAATTCGACCAGCACTGGTCGAATTCTCAACCCATTTTGCCCAACTTTTTTACAGTGTAATGAACTTGGTCACAGGGTCCAAAACTGTTGTTGTGATCAACTGAAAATTGTGTAGTGATGCGTGACTGAAATTAAATGAAACTCAAAGGGGTTTAGGCCAAGGATAAGGACTATCTGCAAAATCAAAAAAATTCAAAATTGACAGCATGGTTTTGTAGTTATTTCAAAAATAGTCAGACGGACACTTTTTGGGGGACATACTGTGGTATACAGGGTTTTTGGGCAAACTTTAGCACAACACGCTGATCTTACAGAGTTTGCCCAAAAGTGTGTAACATTCAGAAAACAAATAATTAAAGCTGTTCAATTTTGTTCTTCAATTATTACATTCAAGCCTGACTCTTTCTCAATCCACTCCTTTACCCCATTCCATCAGGGTCCCTAGATCCAGAAATACAATCAATTAAGTGAAAGGGTGTAAATTGTACTCAAGCAACTCTCACATGTGACGTCACTAACTTCAAAGCGAGTGGCCCAAGTACACCCTTTCACTTAATTGATTGGGTTTCTGGATCTAGGACCCAAATGGAATGGGGTCAAAGCAATGGATGGAGAAGTAGTCACGCTTTAATGTAATACATAATTCAATTGAAAAAATAAATAAACATGAAACAGTTTTAACTATTTGTTTTCTGACAGATGCATTTTTTGGCGCACTTTGTACAAACCTAAACATATGTGCGATGAAGAAGTGGCGCGAACCGCGTTGGTCGGGAAGTTACACAGTGTGAAAAGCCACCGGAGATGCATATCCAGTTCAGTCACTTGGTTAATTTGGTTATATTTTGCCAGCTCAGTCGTTCAGCCTACAGATCAGCAGATTCACACACTTGGACGGCAACACAATGACTGCAGAATCCTGATGCGCTACTGGAATTACATACATCACATCTTGCCCTTTCTTCTCTCTAAATAACGTGGTTATAGCATTGTGCACACAGACACGGGGACAATATGGCTTTTTATTGCCCCCGTTAGTAATAACGGTTCAATGGTATAATGCACAATACCGCCTCGTTAATATACGCTGTATAATATTCATACCACTGCATCATGCATAATATTCAGTCGACATAAATTCAGTATACACACACTGAAGTAATGCATTAAAGTTACAATGCGCATATTATTCATAAGTTCACTTTTTCTAGCTCTCCCCGTCCGTCGCGCACATCCCCATCTTTGATCTTGCGAATCTACCTCGCGAACAGGATCCGTTAAAACGTAATCCGGAAAAGCTATCGACGCGCCGGATCACTGATCGGAATCCGGATCACTCTGCGAAACTAACAGGCCCTATTAGATCAGTTAGATCATGTAACAAATTATAAGAGGATGATATATTTGTTTTTAAATAGGAAGCAGGGGACAAGACGGACGAGTCCGTACATACTCTGCGCGAAAGAACCCCCTCAACGATGAAAAGAATTAAACGAGACATTTAGCGCCAATATTGAAGGCCCATCGGACGCCATTTTGCCACGTCGACGCTAATATCATTTGGGTTAACGGTACACATCGTTTGTGCACCAGCGAAGTGGACCTTCCAAGCTCTAGTTCATTTACACGGCGCCCTCTACAGGGTGAGTAAAAAACAAAAACACCCAAATATGGCATGACCAATTTTTGATTGAAGTTCTGCATGTAATACTATCAAAATCTAGGATATGCAAGCCCAATTAACAAGCTTTGTTTTAGTACAAGAATCATTCAAATCACTCGTTACTTTTCAAGTTCACCGTTTTAAAGTTCTGTCCACGGATCACAAAAAAAGGTAAGTGTTCTTTCAGCAAAACGAAAACAATTCACATAGGGATGTATGTGAATTGTTTTCGTTTTGCTGAAATTAACGCACACCTTTGTCTTGGGTCGCTCCTTGTTAAAATCTACCTTGGTCACTCTCACCTGGACATGCTGAATCTGGATTAAGCATTGAATAGGAATTGAAGTTGGTGACATCACAGGTGAGAGTGGCCCAAGTAAAATGTACACCCTTTCAACTTAATTGGTTGTATTTCTGGATCTAGGGACCAAATGGAACAGAGTAAAAATGAGTGGATTGAGAAATAGTCAGGCTTAATGTAGCATATAATTTCATTGACGAAAAAAAACACATTTAAATGTTTTAATTATTTGTTTTCTGAATGTTGCACTTTTTTGGCACACTGTGTATACTAGGCCTTGTAATTTTCCGACCGGAATATTAAATGTCATGGTAAATATAAATTCTGCTGGTTGTGAGAACGCGAGGTACATAATAGCCAAAAAAGTTAATCACCATTAAAAAAATGTAATAATCGTTGCCTTATTGATTTTTCTCATAAGAAATTGCAAATTAAAATACGGAAATTCCTGGTAACTCTTGCTGGTATGCATTTACGCAGACCATGCTTGAACTTCGATAATAATTATTATTCAAAACGAAAACGAACAAGAGAAAAGCCTTTTTGGAAATTGTAATAATCCCAATGAGCGGAATAAACTACTTCAATATGGTTCCACCATTTGAACAAAAATGGAGTTTGAACAATATTTATTTACACGGGTAGATTGGATCGGGGAAAAAGATAGGCCTATAATTAATGCGTTATTACTATTTTCAAGTCCAGTTTAAGCAATGGCAAACTATGAGGAAACAACTCACAAGCTGGGGGTTTTGGTGCGATCATGCACGGTTGGGCCGGTGTTTTTTACGCGTGTGGGCCAGTAAATAAGTCCGAAATTGCCTACCTAGGTCAATTACGATGAACATGCCCTCAAATTATCCGGTATAAGAGTATTTTGTGTGCCGTGAACTTCAGGGTTTGTAAAAAAAAAGTTGGAAGCTGTGAAATTTGGATGAAATTGGCCCATGAAATTGCTCTATGATTACAAAAAGCGTCTGTCTGAATATTTTTTTTATAATAACTACAAAACCACGAGTTTTTTTGTATTCTGCAGATACTCCTTATCTTTGGCCTAAACCCCTATGAGTTTAATTTAATTTATCACTGCACAATGGTCAATTAATCACAACAGCATTTTGGACACTGTGACCAAGTTTCTTGCCTTAATGAACTCCAGTGTTGTGTTTATGTATGCTGTGTGGAATCCTGCATGTTGTGGAAAAAAAAGGCTGCGATTGGGGTTGGGGTTGGGGTGAACTTTTGGATGAAGATTGACCATATTATTGGATATATGAATGGAGTCACTGTAGGGAAACATAGGGATTGGTGAACATAGGCGCCGGGGACCCTAAGGTACGCACCCGGTAAAGCTATCAACACTGCCAAAAAAAGTTGCAATAATATCAGCGAACCAGAAGCTCCAAATAAATATCAAAGTGAGGGCCATAATCATTGTATGTATCCCAGCAAAACCAATCTACCGAATTATTATGTCAACGCTTACCTGAAATTATTCCGTCTAGCGTGCCGTCATTTTCAAGAAATCAAGAAATGTAGGTGATTCCCAACGATTATTCAATTTACTCATATTTGGAAATACAGAGTGCTCTTGACGAAATCGTGTTTTGTGATCGCAAGGTTGTGCATGATTTTTCACTTTTTTTTTCAAAAAGTGAAATATTCAGTGAGCTGAAACTTCAACAGGTTAGGGTTTGAACATATTTCTTTTGATTTTTTTAGTAGTTATTATTTGAAACGAACAAAATGCATGCAAAGTAAATTATCCTACATGTATATGCCTTTAAATCTGCGACACGGAAGTTTTACAGAGAAGAAGCATTTAATGCGTTGCATGCACTGATATTTACACTGTACAGTCGTGACATACAATGACTGAGTGGAAAGACCTGCTGCAGACGTTGGTCAAAATAGTTCCTATATAAGCCTGACTACCATGACCACTGGCAAGAGAAACCCACCTCAGCATGAAGATAAGTTTTGCAATCAAGTTTTGGACAGCGTTTCATCTCAAACATACCTGGGAGTGTACATATATAATACCCTCAGTTGGAACATCCATATTCAAGAGACAATCAAGAAAGCTCAAAGAGTGCAGAATGTTATCCGCAGAAATTTGTGGAGCTGTAATAGTGAAGTGAAAGCAACTGCCTATTTGACTTTGGTGAGGCCGCTATGCTGCATCCGCATGGGACCCCTCAACAAAGCAGAACATTAATTCACTTGAAAGAGTTCAACGTCAAGCAGCTAGATTTTGTACGGGAAACTACCAAAGGGATACGGGAACTCTTACTAAACCTCTGGAAGATTTGGGATGGGCACACTTCAAAACCGAAGAAACCAACATAAATTATGTATGTTGTATTAAATGAAAAAGGAGTTGGTCGACAGTCCACTTCACAAGTATGTTCAGCCTAATACCAGAGAAACAGGGGAAAACAACCAAAAACTCATTCAAGTCAGTCACAAAGCCAGGGCCTTCCAAGATTCATTCTTCATGTCAACTGTTAAACACTGGAACTCACTATCCTCGGCTGCTGTGAACAGCGCAACATTAGCTGAATTCAAGGGACATGTCAACAATCTTCAATAATATAACCTTTTGGAGCTAGTCTATTTCCACACGCAGTGCGCAAGTTAGCGTTGATGTATCCGACAAGATATTTTGCTGACTCAACCTATGGAGATGGAGATGAAGATAGCATCACTACTTCACCATCCAATATCCATCTGACAAGATTCAATTGGAGTCAATTGTTCAGTCGACAAGGAACACTCCCATTTATAGAACACACCCGTAAACGCAATATTGTCCAGGCATTCTCTCGTAAACGAAAGTGGCGACCAATACTGAAATGTACATCCTTGTGAAGTCATTTCTTTGTTCTCGTGTACTAAAGTTTTCGAGTTTGAAAGTGTACTTTCAAAATGCTCCTATTTTAACCAGAATTATTATTATTTTAACCAGATTTCCTGGGCTCAAATTCGGACTTAATATCCCTACATAAAATACTTCAATTTGCGACGGATCAACACACCTTGAAATTCCTAGTTTTTGAGTAAACTTCATATATATATCCATTTCGAACCTTGTGGAGACGTGTCCACCTATAGAAATTGCCCTGTGGAGACGTCTGTGCACATGTCTCCACAGGGTACCGTGCAACAGATCACCGCTGTACAGAAAGGGTTAAACAGTATGTCACGCCAGAAAGCAAAATTGATGTGAAATGAGTTTGAACTTACACTTGGTGTTTCCTCTCACGGATTTCCACATGATTATTCTACCTTGCAGGGATGATTTTATGAAGCTATTGTATGTCTACAACATGGCCGCAGTTCTTACTGACTGAACCAGATACCGTTTATACTATACGCATGATGGGTCTTTTCCCACGGTAAAATTTCCAGCATCAGGTACTACGCAAGGCATGTTGATAACTGACTTTTTTAACAGAAAATTATCTGCTGGAAAAATGTATTTTGAACTTCCTATCGTACCATTATCTACAACCCGTAGGCGAACCGATGCATAGTATAAGTCGTTGCACGTGTTACATTGTGTACGCTGTATGCATATCTTCGTAATTGAATTTGCGTTATCTTTATGCATATCAAAAATTAAGTTTCTCACAATTATGTCGTAAATGCAGTTTCAACGCACGGATTGTTTCCCCGCACAGATTATTGATTGAGCATTGGTACATCGATCCCGAGTGTACAAGCCATGGCCTGTAGTCTGGGAAGGGTAGGAATGGAGGGGATTCGAACCATCCACACCAATTGTAAATAGGTCAGTTTTTGAGCTGTCAATTTTTTTTCTAATGTCAATAGGCATAACCGTCAAATTAATATAAAACTCATACGTGTTTGGATATCACATGTTGTAACACAACTTCTAACCTGCGTTTGAATGTCATTTGCTACTTAAATTGTCATGACTTTCAGGTGCGGATCCAGCTGGATCCGCACCTGGAAAAAGTCATGACAATTTAAGTAACAATGATATTTTTCCATCTTAACCCCAATTGTACCTTATTCTACCCCACGAATGTCGGTATATTTCAGTTTTGGGCCACGAGCAAAACCCACTCTGGCCAAAGGGGGTTTTGCTCGTGGCCCAAAAACTGAAATGTACCGACATTCGTGGGGTACGTAGGATAAGGTACAATTGGGGTTAAGATGGAAAACTGTTGTGCAATAAGTCTATGGAAGTGTTGCCCTTGTACAGCATCTAGAGTAATTATTATAATTAGTTAATTATTCCCAATAAATGTACCATTAGGGACACACGTTATCGTAATTTCTTCGACAATAGGGAGACACTGGTCATTAGGAGACATTTTCATGTCTCCCTAATTCCACAGCCCCCCTTCAGAGGCAAAATTTTAATGTCGCAATCAGGTTATATTTGTTGCTCGTGGTCTAATTAGTAAAAATACCGAAATTCGTGGAAAATTGACAAGGGAATATTGGGTTATGGCACATTTATGTTTGAAAAAAATTACACACAAGTCTATGGGAATGTCTCCCTAATGACCCATGCTCGGTAATTATCATTATCATTATTACAAGCAGCAAGACAGTAAATTCTCTGTTAATGTACCCTTCAGAAGACATTTTCCGTCATAAGCTATACTGTAGGGAGACGCCGGACATTAATGAGACATTTCAATGGCTCCTTAAAGACACAAAACCATTTTAGAGGCAAAATTTTATTGTCGCAAATTAGCGAATTCGAATGCTCGTAGCCCAAAACCAGAATTCGAGAATTCGTGGTGGTAAGGATAAAGGAAACTGGGGTTAGGGGGAATTAAAGTTGGAAAAACAAAATGTTCCCAACCCTATATGGGAATGTCTCCCTACGGTACCATTCCTCGTAACAATAATTTGTACAGCGTGAGTCAAAAAAAGCGGAACCCAAACCCAAACAATATATTTCATATTAAAAATATGTAGCACCAAAAATAATAATGACTGAAAGCCAATTTCATAAGTTACTTTAAGATGAAAAATACTGAAATTGGTCAATCTGTTCAAAGAATATCACCATTTAAACGCAACGATCCTAAAACCTTTCTCGTCCAAAAACAATCTATTGTGTGTTTTGACTGTTTGGAACAAAACAAAAAACGACACAGAATTCTTGTTTCAACAACATTACTGTCACCACTAGTACAATGTCTTTATTAACAACCCCGGTTAGGCAAACAATATAATTTATAAAATCTACTTTTTTTTAAAGACGGGCCTTCAAAAAGACTTTGTTGAATATTTAAACGTTTAAACTGAGATTTTATCGCTGGTGATGTTTAAAGACAATTGTGACGACGATTCCTGAAATCGCATTTTTTTTAGACGAGACAGGTTTTAGGGTCATTGTGTATAAATGGTGATATTCTTTGAACGGATTGACCAATTTCAGTAATTTTTTCATCTAAAAGTAGCTTATTAAATTGCCTTCCAGTCATAATTATGTTTGGTGCTACATTTTTTTTAAACATGAAATATAATTTTTGGGGTTTGGGTTCCGCTTTTTTTTGACTCACCCTGTACTCAACCAAATCCGCAATTTCGGAACAGGAATTGGCATATAATTACTGGTTTGGCCTGCATTCAGGAGATGTTTGACGTGTTAACATATCTCAATTCTGTGCTGAGCAAACACGTTGCATGCCACCTAGACGTCGCTGACGCAAAAGTAATAGACTCAACAATTGTGAAGAGCAGAGGCAAATCCCTCCCAGTGACACTTCGGCCCCAAATGTGCGCTGTTTGACAAGATTCGCCGACAGCTGATCAGATGCAATTATTATCTTCAATTCCTGGTCCAGGTCATCTTTCCCTTATTGCGAGGAAACTAATTCTTCAGGTTCGGTTGGGGTTTTCCTCCCCACTTCCGTACCGTGAATGTCTTTATTTTCCCCCTCAACGGTCCCCCGAGTCGAGTGACAATCAGCACTGTGTGCTTTGATTCGCTTTGCCGTCCAGTATAAATTAATATGATGAATCACCGTCTGCATTACAGGTGATAAATTGGTTATTTCACCTGTGCTGTTACAAGTGGAAGGGTCGGTTGCTGGAAAGAGTTCATTATGATCCTCATGACAAGTTAAAGGAAGCAACAGACCATAGCTGCCTGTCGGCCATCTTGAGAGTGTATTGTCTTGATCCAAATAGGCCTACAGTGTGTCCAACCCCCCCCCCAAAAAAAAATAAGTTGTGCAAGCAGATATCCTTAATTTCTCAAAACTATAGGGTTTTCCCGGCTATTTTAAAGTTCTTTCGTTCGAATTCACCGTTGCTAGTATTCAAATTCTCCCATCGACATCGATTTCATACACTCCCAATGTTTAATATCGTCTTTTGTCAGACAATTGCAAATTGAATTCAAGCAAATTCAAACAATGAGCACACGTTTTCGTCACGGAGTATTCGATTTAGTCTCGCCTACGCCAAACCGTGTTATTCAGAAATCAAATTAGTCTACTTGATTAATATAAGACGAATTCGATCTATATTCTCGATCCGGTGAATAAAGAGGTGACCAAACTTTAAAATTGAATGGTAAATGACGGAGTGGTTTTTGATAAAAGCGGGTGAATTTTTCGTGGACGAAATTGAATGTTAGAGTTGGTGAATTTGGATGAAATCTTTCAAAATAGCCGGGAAAACCTATACTTAAAACTGAGTATTGATGAAGCATATTAATGATACCCTTGTGTATAATCAGTGAAAATGCTATGGAAATCCGTTCATGCAAACCAGAGATTTAGTAGATTGTAAAAGGCTATGGGTTCTTCATCCATTCAAATAGGATTTACAGTTAGTGATATCAGTGCATCAGATTGTCATGGGCCTTTTCAACCTGATGTAAATTAAGTTAACTGTATGTAAATCCCATCACATTGGAATGGTTGAAAAACCCCATAGCCTTTTACAATCTGTTAGATCTCTGGTTTGCATGAATGGATTTCCATGGCATTTTTACTGATGATACACAAGAGTATAACTAATATGCTCCATCAAGGTGAAATACTCGTGTTAAGTAGTTTTTGAGAAATTAAAGGACATCTGCTTGCACAACTTTGTTGGGACGCCCTGTACGCATAGGCCTAGGTAGACATTTCTGCATTCACCATAACTGACGTAAATTAACCATCAACCCCAAGATGGCTACCGTGTATGCAAGGGTCTATTTCATGGTGCTGCTCAGCACAAGAAACACTTGGTATGCAAAAACCAGATTATGCGAAGTACAGGGTAGAACAAAAAGGCAACACAAATGGCAGGACAATTTGTTAATGAATTTCTGCATGTAGCACATTCAAAATCTAGGATATTAAAGCCCAATTGATAAGCTCTCTTGAAGTACAAGAATCATTCAAATCACTCATGTACTCTTCAAGTTACGGGATTTTAAACACAACCACCGTTTTAAAATTCTGTCCACGGATCACAGAAAAGGTAAGTGTTCTTTTCAGCAAAACAAAACAATTCACATACTATGTGATTTTTTTCGTTGATTTTTGTTTTGTTTTGCTGAAAGAACACTTTTCAAGTTTACAATTCCGTAACTTGAAAAGTACATGAGTGATTTGAATGAATCTTGTACTTAAAGAAAGCTTATTAATTAGGCTTTCATCCTAACTTTTGAAAGTGCTACATGCAGAACATCGTTAAATAATTTGTCCTGCAATTTCAATTCTTTTTGACTCGCCCTGTATATTGCTTACAACTGATATTCCTTCATCATATAAGAAGAAATTATAAATTTGCGTAGAAACGTTTTCGGCTCTGCTGGTCCAGAGCAATAATGGTTATGCGCCCATATTGAGCCGGACTAGCTACCCAAGTCAGCAACTTCAAATCTCCCGAAGCCGAACGCTGACGACGTTCCACAAATTCTGTAGAGTCATCCACTTGTTTAACCGGGGTGTACGATGTTCCCCAATACCGATGTTCCCGAAATCCTTAGGATTAAGGTTAGGTAAGGGTTAGGTTACGGTAAGGATTTCGGGAACATCGGCATTGGGGAACATGTATTGGGAACAGGCACCCGTTTAACCACTACAGTCTGGCTGAGCGTAAGCTTACTAAACATTTTAATAAGCCCTCTTTCCACCCCCTCAACTCAATTCCACGTTGATGAAGTGTACTCACCAACTTCAAGGTCGTCCTCCATAGTCGGGCTAGAGGTGCCTGTACGTCAAAACCCATCGCTGGAAGAAGTGTCATGCAACACCTACTCTCTTCGTATAGATGTATAGGGTCTGGCTCATTCAGGCTGGATCATCTCACGGGTCATCCATCTGCACCAAAGACAGGCAAAGGGGATCTTAAATTTCATCGAATTTTTATATTAAAAATCCGAGGATTTTATTACTTGCGAAGATCGATAGCTTTATCTTAGAGACCCTCCGCGTGCAGTTATTACTGTTCGCCGGGAAAGTTCCGCTTTCGCTGCCAGTTTGTCAATAGAATGTTAAAAAAAAATTGAAAGACTGCAGGAAGGGCTGGTAATTGACATGTACATTGGATAATGATTGATATCACCAACGTGCCGTATACGGCAATGCTGACATGTGTGTGATTGTGACGTCATGGCATCCATTGATTAATGGGGATAGCAGCAGGAAGCTTATTAAAAATGCCAGCGGTTTATCAGTGCGATAAACACACTTCACTGCAATGGCATTATTGACGCATAATTGTTGAGTGAAAAAAATATGCACATATTACACACACACAAATTATATCAGCTACGGTGGAACTAGTTTTCATTTCCGTGATTATCATACAAGAAATAAGCCAAGCTCTCAGACCAAAAGATTCTCTGACTATAAGCGAGTTCGGTGTTCCAACTGCGCATGTGCACATCAAGATTTGCCGATTTTTCTTTCGGGATAAAATTTTCATCGTATGCGTGCAAAAGTATTAGCAGGGTACCAGCAAAATTGAAAAGATCATCGTGTTCTGAAGTATAACATTTTGCAAAAACAATTAACCTTTGGACAGCGAAGTGTTTTAGGCGTCTTGTATGTCAAAACTTGTGTGCGAACGAAAGTTCCATCTCATTTCGATTGCACGAAAAATTGCACAGAATGCAGATTTGGTTACCACGTCCCCCATAGCCTTGTGTGCATTTATCTGCCGCGGTTATCCCGAAAACAAATCGTCGCATCTTGCTGTGCACCAGACTATTTTGGAATACCGAACTGGCATTCTGACGAGTCTTTGCACCACTTTCAGGTGCCCCTTGAAGGCAGGGTCTTGCCCCTTTCCGAAAGTGCATGTCCGAAGTTTCCCGAATGCGTTTTCGTTTCGTTGATATGTTTGCGTTAGCTCGGGTATTTCCGCGTGTAAAATGGTTTTATTAACCAACAAAATACTACAGCAGATAGGTGATGGGATTGTGCTGTTGATGATACAGGCATGGCATTTGGCACACAGTTAGAGTATGTCATGAGAGATATTTAGTTATAGGACCATCGTATATTTGTCCTTTGAAAAAATATATAGGTAGAATAACAAGCAATGGCAGCCATTTAGAAAAATTTGAAAATTGGTGGTTATTCTACATATATTTTTATCAAAGGACAAATATGCGATGGCCATATAGCCAAGTATCTTCTTAAGACATACTCTGACTGTGTGCCAAATGCCATGCTTGTATCATCAAAGGCACAATTCCCCCAAATGTCTCCCCTATCTGCCCCACTAAAATGCCTGCAGACGTGCTTGTTATCATTCCTGAAAAACTGAGTTCATCAAATCACGGCTTGCATGCATGTACGAAATTCAATGGCATGTGTAATGCCTAGTGTCTGCATTTATTGGTCATTAGGTCTCGTGCCGTCGGGTATGCTCTGGGATGAGGGCAAGGCTTTGCTGCCTCATGTTCTATTTTTGAATGTGACGGCTACCTAACCTTTTATCTATTTATATCGACCAGTTAAAAGAAGTCAAGCAACCAGACTATAATGAAATAAGGCTGAATTCGCTCTTTTCACGCTCCGCCATTGGGCATGCACATCCATCACTGAACCGGCTATATTTATTGTGTAAAGTTGCCTGATCGAGGCTCTGCATGCCCATGGCGGAAGTGTAAAAAGAGCGAAAATAAATTGAACCCGCACTCTTACTAGCGCCCTCAGCCAAAACAGAGCGAACAAAATATAACAAATGTTGTCCATAGTTTTCCCTCTTGAGAAGGCAATTTCACGTCTTTGTATTCTACACTGTAAAAAGTGACTCCACGTCATGCATGTGAACCGAACGAGTTGGTTAGCCGACAGTCACCCCCATGTGCTTCAAGTTCACCATGTGATACATCTGGTAGCCCAGGTTGGACGACTTCTTCATTGCATTACGACGTATGAGAGTCCACCTGGGCTACTTAACTGGCAACTTCCTAACACATCATGCAGTTGAGCTTCACTGTTGTGTTGTTGCAAATATAACCTCAACAGCCTCAGTTTCCTATCAAGAGTGTATGTGTCCTTACCTGGGCGTTTAAGAAAATCCATACTCCACGATAGATGACATTATCCACTGGAAATAAACTCGATAGTTGCTACACGATGTATGCCGTTCATTTTCATCCATTAACTGAGTTCGTACAGTGTGCGGAGCGGACGCGTACCCAGCCTATCCGTGCTGCGTGCTGCGTGCACGCGAACGTAATACTCGCGCGCGATTTGCAAAAGCCATGGCGCACATGCTTATTACCTGTACGGCTTTTGGATCGGAGACATGCTTTTCACTGCCGCATGTTTCTATTTGCACAACCAAACTTATTGCTTCATAAAAGTATCGACAACGTGCACGCACCGTACCGGCGGCAATTTGAATTACGCTGCTGAAACGTTTCACCATAGGCAGGCCTACTGGTTTTGATGCTTCAAATAGATACACATAAAACAGAAAAATAACGTGCACAGTTTTGCAAATTGACCGCTGAAATATTCAGTTTTACATCGTTATATAAACATTTTTGAATGCCACAACATAACGCTGATTTCGAGTTTATTTTCCTGGATAATGCCGTCCATTGCGGTGTTTGAAATTTCTTAATCCACCGTTCCCGTAGATAAGACACATAGAATACATGGAGGTGAAAACGAAAACGAAAACGTAAAACAAGAGTGAAATAATGTTATGTTTTGAGTCGTATTACACAGAGGTCCTTGAGTCCGGACGTCAGTGGTAATGCAATGAAGACGGCGTCCAACCCGGGCTAGGATAATCCCTATTAACGAAGGGCCACTCAGGGCGATGGCCATTATCAAGAAATAAATGAGCAAGTTTAACAAAGAATAATTTTAATTACTAGCTATCATTTGAGCAGTCTTTAATTCAAGCTATTACTCTCTAAATTCCAAAGAGTGAAAATTCACTCCATTCGAGTGAAGATCCAATCCCACAGTCGGGAAGTAGGGACTAGACGTTTTGGAGTGAAATTTCTTCAATCGTAAAGATCGAGGTTTCACTCGAGCTTCGACTGAAGTGGTACTTTTTTAGACTATTTCAATCGAAAATGAGAGTGATTTTCACTGTAAAACGTCTAGTCCCTAATTTCACTCTCTGGAATTTAGAGAGTATCAAGCTATTACTTTAACGTAATATTTTAACGTTTCCGTCCCTTGATTCGAGTTCCATCAAAACATTAGCCTACACTAGTAATAACGGTTTAGTACATTTGCGTTGAGTACATAATGTTTCCATTCACAAGAAACTCGGGCATTTTTACATCTATTTTGGAAGGTGGAGACACGACCCAGCATGCGTGGAAGAGTAGGTAATATTGCTGGAGCGCATGTCACACGGACGACTGAGCGCCCATAATACTGGGATGTTTTTTTTTTGATTGACACAGCGTGAAATATTGAAGGCTAATACTGCCTTCATTATGAACGTTTCGTATCACTTGGCGTAATATTAAAGTTCCATCCAGCAAACAGAGGAAATGAAGCGCACGTTATTGGCCTGCATCATGCAAAGACACTAAAAATGGCATAATGTAGCGCGGCTGGTTATTTGCGCGTTACACAGATTCGCCATATTTATTTTGATCGTACCGTACTTGCAAAACAAAGACTGTTCCGCGTCATAAGCTATTACGTATACACTTTAAAAAGTGCTGGGGCGGATTTGACCCGAACTCCAGGCCCTACGGGGCGCTTTTCTGGGTCACAATGACACTTTTTCCGGGTCAAAATGACACTTTTTCCGGGTCAGAATGACACATCTTTCACTCATTTTCTTGGTCATTTTGACACGGAAAAAGTGTCATTTTGACCCGGAAAAGTGTCAGATCCCAAAGGGTCCGGTATTTGGGTCAAATCTGACCTGGGACTTCTAGAAAAGTCATGCAGGTAGCCGAATCGTGCCAGTGCAGCCTCACTTCCAATCACCGTGCAAACGGTTCGTCAGATAAAGATGTTCTCGAATCACATGTTTTGAAAACTTTATAGGCTGAAGTACAGTTCAAATCCAGCTGTGTAAACAAAAGCGGCTAAGCCTATACGGCATTTCACCACCAAAGCTCCATCGCATCACGCATAGCTGATGTAAGATCGTAATGTAGGCCAGTTAGTTTTACGCAGACGATTCTGTGAATTTGTATCCCAGTTGTGGGCTAATCTTGAATAATATTGTAGGCCCGCCAGCCGAGGGTAATAACAAATTGCACTGGTAAATATGCATGGGAAATATTCTATAAGCGAATTGATATTGCCCTTCGCCAAAGTGATTTTGTTTAGTTAGCACTATGCTCAGAGAACATCTCGATAGCCTTAACAAGAAGGGGGAAATCCACGTGATTCGAACTCTGTAAATTCCGAAGAGTGAACACTCACTCCATTCGAGTGAAGATTCACTCCCACAGTCGGAAACTATGGACTGGACGTTTTACAGTGAAATTCCTTCAATCGTAAAGATCGAGTTTTCACTCGAGCTTCGTCTGAAGTGGTTCTTTTGTTCAGACTATTTCAATCGAACATGAGAGTGATTTTCACTCTAAAACGTCTAGTCCCTAATTTCACTCTCTGGAATTTAGAGAGAACGTGATTCGGACCCACGACCTCCTTTTGGGCCTAGGCCTACATGGAACGGCCGGCTCGCATCTCGACGCCCTAGTTTGCATTTTTCCTGGCTTCTCCGCAGCAGTGGTGGAGTGATAATAATGTATTCATGGTGTTTCAATCGGACCGCAGTTCCACACAAACATCACAGAAAGGGTGGCGTTTTCAACACCCTATCCTGCGAAACTGTTTGCCGCCGCTATCTTGACGTCACGCGTGCTTTCTCTCATAGTCTGGCCGCGCCACTTATATTGGAATGTTATTTTCGTTACCGTGTGTATGTCTGTCATTATTGGCCTTCTTTAATTAGGTCAGTCATCTGAATTCGCGTGTGTACTGCGGCGAATGTAAATTAGATACATGTAATAAATATAATGTGGCCTATCCCGCGCACGTGTTAGCTTATAGGGTTTATGCATTGTAATTGTTTATATTAAATTCAGTAATTTAAAATGCATCTTTGTGTCCCATTTAACTTTGTTTTTAATTTTCGTTTTGCCATTTTCAAGGGTACTTTGTTGCTTTTTTTGGTTTTACTGCTAATGCGAATTTCCATATTCATTGAACAAAAGTGCAATGTCATTTCAGGCATAAATCTCAATCAATATTACAGCTATTTCAGCACCAAAAGTTGCCAGAATTTTGGATATTTTGCTACGGTAAATTTTCTTTTCTGTGGTGAATTGTTGTTGTGTCAGTAGGCAGTAAGCCAATAAGCAAACCTTTCTCACAAATGTTTTAATTAGGAAATGCTTGGGTTCACGATTTGAAAAGAAAACCCCTTAAACTGAACAGTGTCTTCCTGAAATGACATCACAGCAACAGCGCCCTCAGCTGTCCGGAAAAGCATGTACATTTTTTAAATGTTTAAAGAAGTGCACTTTTCAATAAAATTAACCAAAAAGGGATGTCAAATAGTTTTCATATTATCTAAGAGGAGTAGAAAGTTGCCCAAAATGTTTACCTAAGAAAAATTCATTTCATGGACCCTTTAGAGGGGCACATCGTATTAAACTCGCCGGAATTGATACATTTAAGATTTTTTACTTATCCTATTTTAAAGGTCTGGTTGAAAGGAAACTAAACTAAAATCGCACTGTTCCTGAGAAAAGACGAAATAAACCCCGGTTTATAGGCAAACCTATATATAAAGGTCGTCAATGTTTTCATGAAATTTTAGCAGGTATGTCTTTGTTTTTAGGCGTAAAACTAAAATGTCTAAAATTTTTAGGAAAAGAGCGATTTCACATGAAATGCCAAACTTATGTCGATGTTTGGTCTTAAATCTGCGAAAAATGTTATTCTTCTATTTCTGTAAACTTATATCAAACTGCTATATGTTCATCTGACAACTGAAATTGACACAACATTTGATTATTTACTCAAAGTTACTCATTTTCTTTTTTTGCCCATTCCCTTATTTAATTTTTGTAATACTTTTTAATACACTCTAAAGTACCCCTTTTTGTGACGGATTTGCTAAAAAGACGTTCCAGATCTGTTTTCTAATTTTATAATGGATTTTACGGACAAACCTTGACGGTTTTTATCATTGCCCGTTAGATACAATTTGCAATTTTGCTTTTTAATTTACCGCTTAGACTGCTAAGGCCAAATTCAAAAAAAAATATGGGCATCAATTTGGATTAATGTTGTAATATCCTGTAATTTTTGGTTTCCCCACCCCCCCCCCCCATTATGAAAGGCGTACCCGCCCCTTAATGATAAAGTTTGTTCGAAATTGTGTTTCAACATGTAATTCTCAACTCACGTTTCTCATCTACTCTGTGAAAAACTCTTGATAAATGACTCTCCCTTCGGGCTTATTTCGCTTTTTTTTTCAAATGGACGCCCCGCCTAGAAAAAGGTCAGAGTAAAATGGGTATTAATCAAATTAGGTTTTGCCCTTCACCGACGTTTTTAAACACTGTATACTCAGTGTGTTACCTCCCGAGTGAAAGTTGGAAAAAAAACACTCGGGTGGGACTCGAACCCACGACCTCCTGCTTTCTAGTGCAGATGTCTTACCACTGGGTATTCATTTGCACATTCTTCATTTTGGCTCAAAAAAATATCCCAAAACAATCTTCCGGGGAAGGAAAGTGGAGTCGGGTTTTATAGTGTTTCATTATCCCTGAAATGTTTAAAGAATGTAACCAATATTGCATATGGAAGATGATGTTTTACCATAAGTCATCTGACTAACAACAACAATACACACACGTTGTTTCCCGCGCGTCCGCAGCTTGCGATGCACTGGTGGAACATGTGCGACTGACATCACGACTATAGCACTCAAACAGCGTCGACGTTTGAGAGTCAAAATGTTGACCCCGAAATTTGTTCTCGCAAGAATAACACAAAAACGGCAATTTTTTTCAAGGATGGTTGTGTGGACGTTTTGTAGGCTACTTAGTGCACAATCTGTTCTTTTTTTATGAATCGTTGGTAAGCACGAATTTGAGTAAGGATAGGGATATCGATACCATCATGCATACCCATATATAAGCCCGTTCGTTTCGTTGACTACGTATCTTGAGCGACACGTCTATAGATAACGACGTGCGTGTCATCACGCATATACAGTAGTAAATGTATGAAGATCGTCCTGTCTCAGTGCCTCGCTCACATATACATTCTGTTAGTAAGCAGAAATCGAGGAGTAAATGCGGGTTTTTGGTTTGAACTGTGAACCATTATACTGTTTTTCTGGTTATAAAAACCAGTGGTTCCTCAAAAGCGCCCTAGCCGATGTAGCGTAAGCCTGATGAAACGTGTAGAGAGGAAACAGTGAGAAGAAATAACAGTTTTAGAGGTGGGAGGCAAACCACAGAGGAATATTCAGGGAAAAACCCACGGACTCAGGCAGGGACTGAAAAACCCAAATCCACATATTGGCCCCGTCGGGATTCGAACCCGGGTCGCAGCGGTGGAAGGCAAGGAAAGTACAGCTACGCCAACCTGACTCCCACCAGTACAACTTAAAGCAAAGGTTGTGACATAATCATCCATGTACAAAGACACATTCTGTTTATGCGAATATGGTACATTATGCAAAGGACTTGGTCGTTTTTATATTGCGAACAGTTGTGGTTGTCATTAATACGCACAACTCGAACCTGTCATTGTCAATACACATCATGCATAATGCATAAACCGTCTGTTTCTTTCATTGCTAAAAAATATATGGCACATTATATACATGAACCTTTCTGTCTGATCAATGCTCCAAAGCTAGTCCCCCTTAGGCCCAGCTTTGAACTATTGTCAGGGCACAAAGGAGAGGAAATTAAGAATTTCAAGCAGCAGACAGCAAAGGAAAGAATTTTTTTTTTTACAGAAAAAGCATTTAATAGATACAGATGCAAGTAATGGAGAAACGAGCACCGCGCATACACGAATTGTATACATGGCTTTGGACATCGGACGGGCAGGCATACAGCATTCTGCCGATGAAGTCACGGACAGAATTTGTTTTGGCGGGGAAAAGGGGCAGAGTTGCAATGACTCGAGTCAATGACTCGACTCGAGTCCGACTCGAGTCACAATTTTTGGTGACTCGACTCGACTCGAGTCCCTAAAGGGCAAATGACTCGACTCGACTCGAGTCACTGCGAGTAAATGACTCGACTGAAATCGAGTCCCTCATCAGAATGACTCGACTCGACTCGAGGAAGTTAATAAGACTCGAGTGCCAAAAATAAAAGCAAAACATTGCGAAAAATATTTGAAATGACTGACGCCAGTGCCGGTTTTTGTTCACGTCATGTTAGAATGCTCGCGAATAATGTATACATATACAAACGTGGTTTGATCAGTGTCCCCATTAGTTGAATGGCGATCAACTGACACCCTTTTTTCATTTTCATTAAGAGTCAAATGTGGTGTTACGTCATGTAGTAGCCCGAATATATAAAATTAAATCTATAGTGTTCAAATATTTGTGACTTGAATTAACTCGAGCTAAATACTTGACTCGACTCGACTGGACTCGACTTGACTACACACTGTGACTCGACTCGACTCAAGTCTCTTCTTTAAATTGACTCGACTCGACTTGAGTTGAGTCACAGAAATCATTGACTCGATCGTTACAACTCTGAAATGAAGTAGTTTTGTTTCCGTCCCAAGTCTCGATAAAATGAAACTACTGATATGTGATCCGACGCAACTCGACGGGTAATGCTCCGGATTTGTATCCATTGCCTTGACAGTTTTGACAAGGCTTCCGAGTCCAAATGACGCGGAGAGGGACCAAGAGAAGTGTCATTTTGACCCGGAAACGTGTCGGATCAAATTAGACCCGGATTCCACGTCAAATCTTACCCAGGGAATTTTAAGAGCGTACCTTATAATTAGTTGCCATCGTTGTTTCGGAACCATTCGTAGCATTGTGTCTGTAGGCTTATCTGCAAAACTTCAAGCAGAACCCAGCTCATCGTCAAGTATGGGACTGATAACCAATCTACTGACAGGAATTGAACCCGGAACGGTTGTCACCACAAAGCATCATGTTCATTGTAATTGTAAACAACGAGCGAACTTGGTGGATGTAAACTCTGACATGGGAGGGGCTGGCTATACACGATACGAGTGCACTTAGTCGGCCGATGACAACCTCGTTGGATCCAATTGGCGTGTACTGTCACGATTGAAGTATAGCGCCCAGACGACGATGAATATTAATAGTGGGATACGTTTACACGCCCGAGCAGCCAGCCTCGGCACAAAAAATCGATGTCTGTC
>JASAOE010000082.1:0-25000 GCA_029964075.1 Patiria pectinifera | reverse complement strand
AAATTTGGTTTGAAATCAGTCAAAAATGAGGATTTTTTCGTCTAAAAATCGATGATTTTCGCCAAAATCTGCCAAATATTGGGTGTTTGAAGGTTGATTAATGCCCTCTTACCTCTAAAGGAATTTCTGCATGGTTTGGAGAAAAGTCATTTTTGGGGCCAAATTTCATCAAAAGAGTAAAGCTAACCATCTGCATTTTTCTTTTCAATTTTGGCCGGAAAAAAGTTTGTGCCTCTCAAAATGAAATTTCGACGACATTTTGGTGTGAAATCAGTCAAAAATGAGGATTTTTTTTTCTCTGAAAATCGATGATTTTGCCCAAATCTGGCAAATATTAGGTGTTTGAAGGTTAATTGATGCTCCTCTTATCTGCAAAGGAATTTCAGCATAGTTTGGAGAAAAGTCATTTTTTGGCCATATTTCATCAAAAAGTAAGGATAATTCCTTGCATTTTTTTTCTTCAATTTTGGCCGAAAAAAAAAGTGCTTCTAAAAATGAAATTTCACCGAAAATTTGGTTTAAAATCAGTCAAAAATGAGAATTTTGTCGCTCAATTTAGCAAAATATTGGGTTGATTGATGCTCCTCTTGCCTCCAAAGAAATGTCTGCATAGTTTGGAGAAAAGTCTTCTTTTTTGCCAAATTGCATTAAAAAGGTAAGGTTAACCGGCCCCTTGCATTGTTTCAATTTTTGGGTTTTCAAGAGTTGTTTTGCAGACAGCCTTTAGACGTACTTTTTGTAACCACAGTATCCCATACCATGGAGGAAGTGTTCTTATTCCTCCATGCCCATACCCTGATTGATGAAGCACTTTTCTGTGGTGTGATTTGTACACTGCTATTAATTCAAACTTCTCTTATCTCCAAGGAAATGCTTTCAGATATTATGACAGCAGGACACCGCCAAATATCACGGTTGTTTAAGCTCCTTTGGCATGTTCCATTGTTCCGTAAAAAAAAAAAAATGTTTTTCTAGTTGACCTGTTGTGACCTTGTGTGCTATCTGTTAGTACACATGACTTCCACGTGCAGGCTTTCCTGTGACAAGCACAACTGTTAAGGAAAAGCAAATTAGGCCATTCCATAAATTTGGGTCCACTTTTTTTTCCTGTCGCTGTTACATCTGACATCTATGATTTTAATAATTCTGATGCACTCCTTAATGCAGTCGTCCCCCAAGAGTGATTATGAATAGCACACTACCTACCCAACAAATTAAAAATTCTTTGAAGTCATTCATAATGATATACCTGAATGGCAAATTACAAAGTACCAAGGTAACAGGGACAGGAAAAATGTCACACTTTGGACCCTAAATTTGCAGCATGACCCATGAACATCGAAGTTAAACAAATTCTATGTTTATGATTCATTTTCAGCAATATGATATCAAAGTTCGTTTTAAATCACTTTTTCTATTTTAAAACGTAGATTGTTTTTGGTGTTGTTTTTTTTAGTAATTTGATGTTAATTTTCAAAAGAAAAATGACAGATAAAGATGGGACTTTTATTTGATTTTTTTTGGTGACCATTTTGTGTGACAAAAAAAACCCACAACTTAACAAGTTGTTTAGACAGTTGACGATATTTTTCAAGTTTCAGGCTTATATGACTCTCCGAGATCCAACAGTAGTTAGAAAGCACCCGGAGAGCACACACCGCCACCAAGGCTAAATAATGTCCTGCCATTACGCACAGCACGAACACAAAATATGGTTTCAAAAACAAATCCTTCAACTCAAAACATTTTGTAGTTACCTTTCCACTTCCCCATTGTATATAAATGGTCCAGTCCATTGACCTCTATCTGTCGCCCTCTCTTGGTCATGCACAACCCACAGGCAAAACTCATACATATCAGTCTTCAGTAGTCAGCACCAACACAAAATATGGTTTTAAAACAAATCCTTCAAATCAAAATTTTTGTAGTTATCTTTCCACTCCCCCATTGTATATAAATGGTCCAGTCAATTGACCTCTGTCGCCCTTGCTTGGTCATGCACAACCCACAGGCAAAACTCATACATCAGTCTTCAGTAGTGGCTAAATAAAGTGGAATGCTACAGTTCCTCAATGTATTCTCTATTTAAAGAGAAATCATCGTTGATTAAAACAAAAACTTGGGCCGTTTCCTAAAAGCTAGTTGCGCCCCTGGTCTTTTCCGACTTTGAAAAATAAAATCAAAACTAAATGTAAAACAAACATCAACTTCAATCGCTAAAAGTTTAATCCTTCCCAATTATCCTCTATTTATAGTGAACACTCTTCATATTTTATGATTATAGCTTTAATTTGCCACATCACGAACTACAATGAGCAACTGCATTGTACACTGTACAAGTTCCCGATACAATACACTCAACTACATGTATATGCCTAATACATTTATGTACATTGGCAAAAGGGCTAGTTTAAAATAAAAATGACATCTTTACTGTATTACGCACGACCAATTTCTCAAAATACTGAACCAGTTGTATATTAAAGACAATAAACACCATTTGCAAACATCCAAAAAATGAAACCGCGTCCACAAATATCGGGAATATCCCACTTCATTGTAAGTCAATAATAGGGTCGCAAGCATCCTGTGAAAACACTGTGCCGTATGATGTCATTATTTTACAAAAAGAGGGATAACCAAAATTTCCTCCATTGGTTAGGACCAAACCATCACGCTTTCAATAGAGACAAATAAAATTTAAGACATATTTTTTTATATCTACAGAGCTGAAATTTTGGACAGGTTAGTTTTGCAAAAGCCAAGATAACCTGCTTTATATTTATCATGTTTATTGTATTGTTATTCCTTGAATCAGCAAAAAACATTTTTTTTCCAAATTCATTACCTGTTGAATAAGACAAAAATTGACGGGGGCAGGATTTTCACATCAGGAAACACTGGAGGCATTTAACCAATTGAGCGAAGGAGATACCGACATGAACATGAACATGTATTTTGCCGAATATCACTTTGTTTTGACAAAACCAGGACTGGTGCTCAAGGCGCTACATCATTAATACCCCTGCTCATTGGGCCCATAAGACATTCCTAACACCATCTCAGCTCCCCGGGGCGTATGCAGCTCGATGCAGCCTGTTGGGCGCAAGGAAGCGAATTCAATCACAACTACCATCTCTGCCCTCACAGGTGCCTTGCCCAAGGGCACATGCACCATAAAGCCAGGATGGACTCGATCCCACAACCTGCAGATTTACGCGCAGACCTTAAATCTGATTCTGTTAACCACATAAACAAGGCCACAGCACAAAAAAGAAACACAAAAAAGATCACCGCCTTTTTACAAGCAAACCAAAACCAATATTACAAATGTGTTAAAATCGATCTATATTTGACAAAGAAAAAAAAACAAATGTATGATTCCAATAACATCAAATTTCAGTACGGATTATAATCTGTTGACTTCACAATCAAACACCACACAAAGAGAAATCAAGCAGTTTGTCTAAACATTGTTCTATATAAACACCTTCAGTTTTACAAGTACTCTGACGAGACTTTTAGTGTGCAGACTAAGGCAACTGTACAGCATTTACACCTCCCACGAAAATGTAACAAATGTTTAAAAATGATAATAATAACAAATGACCAAATGACAAACAAAAAACAAAAAAGCAAACACATTGCCCAAACAAGGGAAAAAAATAGATAATTACGTTATTCTTAGGATGTCAAAGTAGTTTTACGAGGCAATTATGCAGAAGATATAAATATATGAGTATCGTTGACTAACAAAATCATAATACAATTTAGCTTGATGTCTAAGAAAACTGACGAATTAATACTTTTCCCCCTCAAAAATGCAAGTCATTTCTCAGGATTTATTTAAAAACTTTCAAAAGTAACTCACGTGGAGGCATATCTGTGTTATCTCTTTTCTAAAAGCATATTTCTGACTTTGCAATTTGATTGGTTGATTTCTATTTACAAGCAAAATTCCCAGCAACACTGCCCTCGCTAAGTTGACAATTTCAAATCTTGGCATTAATTCTTCCAACGGCTGCAAAAATCCAAAAGACTGAATTTGGCGCAATTGTTTCTCTGTTACCATGGTAACAATCCGCACAAAAATCAAAGTATATATACAGGGCAACAACTTGCTCTACAAAAACTAACCTAAGTTTATTGTAAGTTCTAGAAAAAAAAGGAAAAAATAATTTACATTTATAACTTTACGCAGAAGTTTGGAAAGATGCATCAAAACATATAATATACATGTGTATTAACGACACTCTGTGGCAACAGCAAGTAAATTCTTTATTTGTTACAAATTTTCATTCTCCGTTGATGTCTAAAAATCTGTTGTAATTGCTTCAAACAAAATTAAGGGTTTGTACAATTCTTGAAATTATACCAATGCATGTAAATATGAAACTACTTTTGTAAACTCTCCCAGAAGTCTCCTGCTAACTCTCCGCTTGTAACCGTTGAGGGGTTCTTATGCGTGGGGTTCATTGAGGTTAAGTACCTCGGATCAGGGAACCCATGTCAGCAGGGGCTAAAATCTCCTCACTCCAAGGCCAGCGACAGAGCAAATGTTTCAAAATCACACCAAAAATCTAATATTTATGTTTCTACGTTCACCTTTTACTACATGTGATCTACAGAGTAAAAGTGTAAACTCTTATGACCTTTGACCTGAGAACAGCATTCATTATACACAACACGCACATATATGAGGCATTAGTGATTATTACTGACATGGCCATTAAACTACAATCTCGGCTTTTCTTATGTCTGGTTAGTGAAATAATACAATTTATGACCCCCAAAGCACAAAAAGCCAGTCACTCGGACACATTTTTGAAAACTGGGATTTTGGGCTTATTGGAACGGACACTGAATAATCTTTCCAATGATGTATAGAATATGGGAATCATAGAAAAATCTTATATAGGTATTTTTAGTTCCGATTTCAGGCCTCAGAAAAAATTTTAACAAAATTTAGAAATTTGCTGCTAAAGTTTCCCAAATGAACTCCTTAGGAAATGTTCAAATTACCTTCAATGACAGTGAAATATATTCATTATTATAGCTGCTAACGCCTTAATCTGAATTTCAAAATTTTTTAACATTTTACAGGCTGTATCTTAAAATACGGCTGTGCGACTTTGACGAAACAACACACGCAAAGCACAGTGCAATTAGACATTATGAAGATATTGACCATCATGACCATTGACCTTTTTTTACACCCCACCTTCCACGGTGTTGACGTTCCTGAAAGCCGACGATTGGCTGGCTTTTAAGTGACCCTTGGCGGGGCCGGACATGGACGCGGACGATGTGAGATGCATGGAATGAAGGGACGACGCCAGGCCCGAGTCAACTTGCGTGCCCCGGTCGACTTCGTCAATCAGGGTATGCGATACTGTGGTTAGAAAAAAAAAAGTGGCGTTTTAATCCTTAACCCTAACCTTCCTTCAAAATCCTCCTTGCAAAATGGAAGATTTTGGAGGAATGAGGCTACATGTATACATGGCAAAAAAGTGTGGCCCACTTTGGAAGATGCACTGTGTCAAGGTCTTGGGCCGGACAATGTGTTGTTTCTGCTAATGGGCATAAATTTAGGCCAAGATTACACTTGAAATTTTCTGCACTGTTCCAGGATGTCACTGGCTCTGCTTCAACATATGACAGTGATTGCCGGAGGATTTTGCAGGATTGAGGCAGTGGCCACCCATCCAAGGACCAAATAATTGACAATCTCTTGGAGGGGGGGGGGGGGCTCAAGACTCCACAGACTTTTGTGTGTGTGCAAAAGACACGAGGGATTAGCGTGTCGATTAACTAAGACCAGAAATCGCCTTACCTTTTTTGGGAGGAATTTTCAGTTCTTCGATCACATTGAGAACATCTTCCCGATTCAGGCTTTTCAGGACCGCTGTCATTTCTTCAATGGTTCCATCCATGGCCTGTTCGTTCATGAAAAAAGAAGGACTTAAAATGAGGGCAATATTTTGGTCTCACAATCTGAACTTAAAATACACCTGAATTGCCAATTGAAATATTAATGTAATGAAACAACAATAAAACACACAAAAAACAGAGTAGATTGAGCACGATTTTTAAAAAAAAAAACCCAATGCTGGCAATATTCAATTGATGCTGAACCACTTGTGACACTGACGATTCTATCTAAAATGACATCAAGGTTTTGATCATAAATGTGAAAATTTGCATTAGCATAAAACCAAAAAGGCTTCATACCACCCTGAAATGAAATTATGAAGGGAAGGCAATGAAGTGAAAATGGGACACGAAGGTACGATTCAAGAATTACGGTAGTGTTGTAGTATAGTCCATCAAGAGTCCCCCACAAGCCATCACAAGTTCATCACAAGCCATCACAAGTCCATCGCAAGCCATCACAAATCCATCACAAGCCATCACAAATCCATCACAAGCCATCACAAGCCATCACAAGTCTATCACAAGCCATCACAAACCCATCACAAGCCATCACAAACCCATCACAAGCTATCACAAACCCATCACAAGCTATCACTAGCCATCACAAGTCCACCACAGATCCATCACAAGCATTCACAAGTCTATCACAAGCTATCACAAATCCATCACAAGCCAACACAAATTATACACCAAAAGCCATCACAAGTCATCACAAGCCATCACAAATCCATCACAAGCCATCACAAGTCATCCAGTCAACCCACAAACTGTTGAAATGAACTGCGACAAAAACATTCCTTTGTTATTTTTCATCCACTGTTACCTGTGACTGGACTTTACGAATGGACTTGTGATTTACTTGTCATGGACTCGACTACAAAATTGCAGTTACAAAAGGGCGTTTTAATAAGGGAATAAATGTGTGCTTCGGAGGTTTTTATCACTCTGTTTAAGACCACTTAGAGTCTGGGTGCTGATAATTACCCGAGCCGGGAGTAATTATTATTCCCATTCATAAATACCTTTTCGGTAAGAAAAAATCATATAATTCGTTCAAAACATCCCGATTTTGTTCAACAAATTCACTTTATGCTTTTTGAAACATCCCTCTTGCAAAATAATGGAGTGTTCAGCTGGCGAGTAAGATGTAAACAACCCTTTTATGGAGATTGACGCGCACGTATCATGTTCTGCGCGATGTCGCGTAGAACGCACCTGGCGCGTTGCGTTTGAATTTAGAACTTTAAAATTCTGACTCCCTGGTAGTGTTGCGCATGCCTACGTGAGGATTGTGAACGTTCAACCAATGAAACGATAAGAGGCACTGGATTTTTAGGAGTCCACATTTTATTGCGACACTGGAAAAGTGTTTAAGACCAGCTAGCCATGTCTTTATCATCTGTTTAAGACCGGCCACGTGACGGGCTCTCGACCAATAGGAATGCGTAAACTGTCTTAGGTATTTATGAATACCTCATACTGGTCAAGCAGGATGCTAGTTGGGCTGTCAAACACCCTCAATTGGTTGATCATGTTGCCAAGCCCAAGCTTGTCGGCCAATGAGATCCAATCCTTATGAGGATTGACCTCGTCCAAGAGCGACTCCAGCTTGCGCCGAACCATCGAGTCCAGGCGGTTCATGTCGCCCCTGGGCAAGCCGGTGCCCGTGCTGGGCCGGTAGACTGAAGCGTGCTTCGACTGGTAGCCTGAGTCGCTGGTACCCGGCGCCGGGTCGCCGGTGACCTTCCCGGGCAGCGATCCGGTCGAGGTGGTGGATGGGATTGAGTAGGACAAACTGGGAATGTATGGCTCCCCGTTCAGGATACTCGCCATCTGCGCAAAGCAATGAAAAAGTGAAAAAATGGTTTATTACACTTTTAATTTCAGAATATGAAATGAAAGGTAAAGGCTGCGTGCCCAAGTACCCCCTCAACGGTAAAAACGGGAGAGGTGGAGGAAACCAAGGGCGTGACATCGCGTAGCTAAACTCGGATGAACAAGAACGTGTCCCGGAAGCTGATTTTGGGTGGAATTCAAAATATTGGTAACTTCTGAATTGAAATCGAGATCCTAGAATATTGTTTTTCTCGGAATATACAGCATGCAAAGAGCTTAAAACTTCATCAGGTTAGTTGCCAAGAACCCGTCTTAGGATTTTGAGTACTTTTGTTGCCTCGAACAAAAAAAAATTAACAAATTACAAATGAGACCGGCTCCACAAAAAAGGGCATTATGTCGCCAAAAAGTGAAATTTAAGTTATATGCATGGTTGGAAAGCCCACAACGTAAGCTTTCATTTGGTAAATCACAGAGCTCCATAGCCCTTCCTGATCTGGGGATATGACATATTTGCATATTAATTACTTCCATGGAGTTCAAATCACACAACTGAGAAAACAGGCTTTAAAATAGCTGGCTTTGTTGTAGAACAACAGAACGATTCACACAAAATGGTTGTTTATTTCCCTTTATTCATCAAAATCAACATGTCTGTGAATGAAACCTGAAACTGTAGGTATTTAAGATGACACTCATGACAAAGAAAGGAAAATCACATTTTGACGAAATGTTCACCCTCTCAATGTTGAGCGGGCCATTACACAATAACGCACAGCGCGACTTAATACCGTTTTTTTGTGGAGCAAACGGTCCACTCTGCCTTTCACCCCACTTGCCAGGGTCTAGCTGCATTTGGGGGGGGGGGGGAGGAATTCAAAATCCAAAATAAAAAAGGACCTCTCCCTACCCTTGTGGATTGGGCCATATTCATGGGTGTCTTTCCGCAGAGGTCACGGTCCTCCCCGCGCTTCTCCGCGCCGTACTCCTCGAACTCCTCCAGATGTCCGTCACTCGAGGCCACGCCCACATCCCCGAGATACTCGTCCGAGGTGTCGAAGTTCTCAACGCACGGGTCGGCCCCCGCGCTGATCAGGACAGCCGCAACGGCGACGTAGTCCAGGCTGCAGGCCAGGTGCAAGGGGGTGTCGCCGGCGTAGGTCTGGGAGTGGATGTCGGCGTCCGCGTCGCCGATGAGGTAGCTCAGGAAGGAGAAGTTCTCCTGCTCCACGGCGTAGTGGAGGGGCGTCCGACCGCTTTTACCATCCTACAAGACGCGGAGAAAAGGATTAAGAGCACCGTCAAGTGGTGTTTGACCCATGAGCTGCATTATATGGGTTCGAACACCTGACAGAGATCCTGGCGTTGTGCTCTTGGGTAAGACACTTCACTACAACATTTGCGAGGAAATTTGCACTTGGTCCAAGAAATTGGTCGTGCTACACAATCTTTTAGAAATTCTTTCAGAAAATAATCATCTTTTAGAATGAGACCAATCGCATCAATGCTGAGAAACCTCACATCATGACTTACTGGAATGTTGACGTCTGCTCCGTTCTTCACAAGAACCTTCAGGTTCGTTTGGTTGCCACAGCTCACTGAAATGTGGGCCGCTGTCATTCCTGAAGGACACAATCAAAGATTACATGGTCAACATCAAACAATGACATGAGCAATTACTAGATAATTTAACCCATTAGTTTCTGGCCGTTACTCCCTGTACTGCCCCAAACCACCCTGCTGTTACGCCCTGTACCACCCCAAACCACCCTGCCTGTTACTCCCTGTACTGCCCCAAACCACCCTGCCTGTTACTCCCTGTACTGCCCCAAACCACCCTGCCTGTTACTCCCTGTACTGCCCCAAACCACCCTGCCTGTTACTCCCTGTACTGCCCAAACCACCCTGCCTGTTACTCCCTGTACCACCCCAAACCACCCTGCCTGTTACTCCCTGTACTGCCCCAAACCACCCTGCCTGTTACTCCCTGTACCACCCCAAACCACCCTGCCCGTTACTCCCTGTACCACCCCAAACCACCCTGCCTGTTACTCCCTGTACCACCCCAAAATCACCCTGCCTGTTACTCCCTGTACCGCCCCAAAACACCCTGCCTGCTACTCCCTGTAGAGCCCCAAACCACCATCTGCCTGTTTCTCCCTGTACTGCCCCCAACCACCCTGGGAACCCTATGGTTTCATTACCGTCAAGATTCTTTTCATTGATTTGGGCCGTGATCGGCTGGATGGTTAGGCGGTCGCGTCCCGGGGGAGTTGGTGGTCCTTGCACCAACAGCCGCGTGATGTCGCTCAGTCCCTCCTGCGCGGCAAGGTGTAGCGGCATGTTGCCCTTGTGGTCCATGATGTTGGGGTCGGCGCCGCACCGCAGCAGCACCTCCACCACGTCGCGCTGTTTGGTGAGGACGGCAATATGCAGGGGGGTCTGTAGACAAAACAATTCAACACTGGATAATAAAGCTGCTTTCCCTCTACTTTGGATCAGGTATAAGTTGAAGATTTTGAACTTCCCCAAAATGGTCCTTTAATGAAGCTATTATACTTTTTTGTAAAAATGTACCTGATGTAGTTGGTTGACGTAATTGATGATCTTCTGCCCCGGAATGCTGATGATGACGTTCAGAAGGCCCAGTATGACGTCGTCCTTCTTGTTAATAATCGCAAGATGTAGAGGACTGAGAGGGAAAAAGAAAGAAAAATGCCTTTGAATACTCTTTAAGGTGCCAGAATTTTTTTAGCACTTTTAGGGGATTCTGCCTTCTGATCTCAAAAATTCAATGACCAATTGCTATGAAATATGGTAAGCCAGTAGATACATTCGTGTTTAGTAGATATGCGAAGTTTAAGCTCCATCGGACAAAGCATTTTAATATTATGATGATTAATAGTCCCTAGTTTTAGGTAAATGCGTTTTCCTATACAGTGGAACGTCGCTATACCGAATACCGCTATACCGAACATTCGGCTATACCAAACATCATCCTCAATTCAATGTGAATTTTTATCATTTGCACAACAAAAACGTTTTGGGACGAGCAAAAACAAAAATTGTAAACAGAAAACGATACAGAAATAGAAAAGAAACGTACGTGTCGCCGTTTTCGTCTTCGACGGCGGTCAGATGGCGCTGTACAGCTAGGATCATTTTGATGTCGGCCGTGACGGCAAAGTCATGCAGGGCTCGGGAGGTACGCTCGGCCAGACGCCAGGCCAACGAATCGTAGTCAAAGGGAAGGTCGTCTGTAATAGTTAATAACAGTTACCAGCTAAAAAAGCCATGTAATAGCCATTGTTACTGAAGTTTTCAGAATACCAGCTACTCAAAAAAGGCAAGCATTACATTTCAAGTGACGAATGTTCATTTTCATGAATGTTTTGGTATCATTCCCATATCAAAATGTATAGGCATATAACTCGACTTATCTTTGGAAATGGCCTTCTTTCATTGTTTTCTTTAAAGTGAAAGCATGCCAGACAGAATAATTTCACAGGGAGTTAGTTCCTTAAAAGGAATATACAACATTTGCAAACATCAAAAACGAAACTACCAAATTATTATGAAATACCTTACTGGACTGTTAGTGAATGACAGTCTAAAGCATCCTGTAAAATCATGGCACCTGGTGTGCTGTAATTTTTATGAAAATAGTGGTATTTTTGTATCAATTTCCAACGCTGGTCGGCTGACCAGCATTGGAAAAAACTGGCTTTTTTCAAACACTGTCCCTTATTTCCCATATTTAGTTCCGCATTTTGTTTGCAATCAATTACAAATTTATGAACAGGTACAAGCCAGCTAGACTGCTTCCCTGACCTTCCAATTCCCTGGTGTCTATAAACTGCTCCGTTTCCTCTTAAGTGGGGTCGGGGAGCCAGACTACAAGACCACGATTGTTTTTCTTCGTTTTTCCAGCATATATCGAACACAAAACTTCAAACAAGTCAGTGTAACAATATTTGCTATAAAATACCAACCCCCAAAATCCATCCATTTCTAAAAATTACAGCGAAAGCAAATGTGGTATATATTAAACAAAGCTTTTCGACTATAATTTTGTTACTTAATTTTTGGATAGCTGCAAATGATATATATGTATTCTACACTTAACCCTGCGCGGAGTGACCAGCGTACCCCGGGTACGCAGGTGACCGAATCTTTTGAAAAAAAAAAAAAATTGAGGGCCAATGACGTTCACCTTCCATCTAATCCTCATTCAACCCATGCCAAATCAGCTGGTTCAATGAACTTTGCAGCCAGGGTTTCACCCAGGCCGTGTCAACAACCTTGGGACCAGGCCTCCCGCCAAGTCTCATTGAAACATATACAAACACCAGTAACTTGACACAGCCATCTCCCTTCAAAGCCGCAAACCGCAGCCACCAGTCAATTATCTTTTAAGTGCCCTGTCTGGCAACTGCCTGGACACCGTCTGGCACGTGGCTTTTTGTTGTTTTGACATGGATAGGGTCTTGCGTAGTGCCGGGAAGTACCTGTACCTGCGTCCCAAAGGTACGCAGTTGGCGATTTCTGATCAAAATTTCTTGTAAACGCTGCGCAGGGTTAAGGCAGAGAATTGCAATACACTAAAAACAAGACACATGGACAGACTGACAAAGCAACAGACCTACCTGTCTGAACACAACTGTCTGCCATATCTTTAGTTCTCTCCACGATGACGTCAGTGAACGGTTTCATGGAATCCCGCAACTTATGCTGAGACACCACATCCGGTTCTTCTGTTTCAGAAATTAAACAAAAGCAAGTGGTCCATCTGTTTGAATTGGGTTTTTCTTTTGCCGGCGTTATGTTTGTTAACACTGTATACGCAGTGTTGTCCGAGGGCTAGCGAGAAAAACCTCACAAAGCTTACTCCAGTGAGACTCGCAAAGTCCAAGGAAGGTACTACAGTTTGTAGTACACGTTCCAATAGGGGTCCAAATTCACCAACTATTTGCCGTCTATTAACCTTAGGTCTAGAGTGCTGTGGCCTCGTGGTTAAGGGCATTGGATTCGTGGTCTGCAGGTAAAGCTGCAGGTTGTGGGTTCGAGTCCAGCCTGGGGTCATGGAGCGTGTACCCTTGGGCAAGGCACTTTGTCACTCATTGCTTCTCTCCACCCAGGGGTAAATGGGTACCTGTGAGGGCAGAGATGGTTATTGTGATTGAATGAGGGCCCAATGAGCAGGGGCATTAATAATGGTCAGAAGACAGCAAACTGCCGTTACTTAAAGCTTCCTGACTGTCTTGTTGACAGGATGATTGATTATCCATGCCCTGCGGTGAAGCTGGCTAGACTCACTAAAAGGATTTTGCAAGCATGTGTGGTTCTTGTCAAAGGGGCTTGCAAGCAAGCTTGCTCATTACAAAATTATATGTACTGTATGCACACTTGAAGGTTTATAGCAACAAGTATGTGCAAGCTTGCAAATTCATGCACAATTTTGCTGCAACCTTGCAGCAAGTACATGTGCAAGATTGCAAGTACACATGCAAGCTTGCCGCAAGCTTGAGAGTACATGTGCAAGCTTGTTGCAAGCTCTACATTATATGTGCAAGCTTGCCACACATCCGTGCAAGCATTGCAAGGTTGCTGCAAGGTTGCTGCAAGGTCGCTGCAAGGTCGCTGCAAGGTCGCTGCAAGGTCGCTGCAAGGTTGCTGCAAGGTTGCTGCAAGGTCGCTGCAAGGTCGCTGCAAGGTCGCTGCAAGGTCGCTGCAAGGTCGCTGCAAGGTCGCTGCCAGCTTGCAAGCTTGTAAGTTGCTTGCAGCTGGATTGTGTGCAAATGCGCAATTTCATGCAAGCTTGCGGTAAGCTTCACAATCTATGTAACAGCTTAATACAAGTTTGCGACAAGCTTGCGGCCAACTAACTTTTCCGTAAGGGGGGTGGGGTTTGGCTACAAGTCCCTTACCAACTGGAGCAGAATCCACTTCAAGATCACTGTCCACTTCATTCTCATCTACATGTATGGCTGTAGCGTCCACCGCGGGTACAACGGCGGGTTGACTATCCTGCACCGCTTCCTTGACACCGGTAGCTGCCGCGGCCGGTAACACGACCACTCGCTGGCTGTCCTTGCCGACACCCCGGCTCTGGAAGACTAACCCTTGCTGGTTCTGCTGCTGTTGTTGCTGCTGTTGTTGTTGCTGCTGCTGATGCTGCTGCTGCTGCTGACGAAACTGGTTCATTATGCTCATGTGTTCTTGCTCTGTAACAATAAAAATATCACGTATAAATGCTAGCACGTACAGTGGAACGCCGCTATAACGAACATCCTGGGATCCACGGAAAGTGTTCGTAATAACGATCGTTCGGTATAGCGATTTTGAACCGCCTGTACCCTCTTTTGACCAATAGTCAACTGGCATTTCTCACATCCCGCGGCTGCACGAGGAGTCGTCACGAAGATTAAGCAATGGTTTTCCCTTGTATTCCTTTTGGTAATAATAGCCATCTATCGCTCTTCAACATTCGAACACGATTAACTATTGGTCGTTTGATGTTCGGGAATTACTTTAATAAGCATCACTTCATCACATCTCTTGGTGTTCCGACTTTCATAATTTTTGAACTAAAGATGGTATCAGCATGCCGTTTTCACATCAGTAATGCGGAGATTGTGCTCTTTTCAAAACTGTAAAAAACGTCTCAATAGCTTGATCGCATCACGTTTAATAGCTTTTTGTTCATTATTTTTTTTTCATTTGAAATAATAAAATTGCTCAACATTTGCAGAAGGGTGCACTGAATAACAAATAAATTGTTTTAAGTCTCAGCTCAGTGGATACTCTACAGTTTGAGAAAACACAGAAAACAAATGCACAATTTTTGGGGGTTTCGTAACTGGATTCTATTGCTAACGCACGTAGAAAATGTGCCAGCGGGCACATTTTCTGAAAACCAACTTCAATGATTGATTTCTTCCGAATGATACCATTTCAACCGGAATAATTTCACAGGGTATTTGGTACCAGTCCTATCTTCAATTTGAGCTAGGATGTTCTGGTCGAATCAGTAGGTACATTTCCAGGTCATTGCAAATGTTCCAACATGCCTTTAAAATCACTCAATCAATTATAATACATGTAACGAGAAACAAGAACAGAAATCTACGTGGCCTCACCTCTCTGTATATTCCCATTGTGGCTGGCCGTGGGAGCTGCCGCTTGGTAGCTGTTGGCCGGTCCCCCGCCACCGCCCCCACCGCCAAAGTTCATGTTGAGGGGTGTCTCAGTGGAAAAGGGGTACCCACCGCCCCCACCCCCTCCTCCCCCACCCCTGGTGCCGCCAAACCCCCCTTTGCCCCCACCCCCGCCATAGCAGTGGTCTTGGAATGACGGCAATGGTTTCTTTCTCTTTCTGAGGATGCTCTCTTTGTCTATGGGGTAGAGACATGGTATGTGTAGATTAAAATAAAGGGTACCATGGAGGCCTGAACAAAATAAAACAATGTTTCCTCCTTTCTGAGGATGTTCTCTTTGTTAATTGGATTGAGACATGGTATGTGTAGATTCACAAAATGGTACCACGGAGGCCTGAACAAAATAAAACAATGTTTCCTCCTTTCTGAGGATGCTCTCTTTGTCTATGGGGTAGAGACATGGTACATGGAGATTCACAAAATGGTACCACGGAGGCCAGAACAAAATAAAACAATGTTTCCTCCTTTCTGAGGATGCTTTCTTTGTTTATGGGGTAGAGACATGGTACATGGAGATTCACAAATGGTACCACGGAGGCCAGAACAAAATAAAACAACGTTTCCAATGCCAATCAATATGATGTTATTTTTGTATGTTTGTTTGGTTGGTTGGTTTACTGTATACTTTCTGGCGGAGGAATAATTCAAATTTCAAAAATGTTTATTTCTCTCAATTCTCGATGTGTTTGACTTCAACGACTGGTTGAAAGCAAACCAAAATAAGCTGGCACCTGGTGTGCTTTCGGCTGACCAGCGTTGGAAAAAAACTTGGGTTTTTTCTTCAAATACTGCCCCCATTTTACGATATTTTAGTACGCATTTTGTTTGGCAATTGATTACACACCTACATGTATGAACAGGTACAAGCCGTCTAGACTGGTTCCCTGACCTTACAATTCCGTGACGGCTATAAATTGCTCTGTTTTATCTTAAATGGGGTCAGGGAACCAGACTACAGGAATATGATTGTTCTTCTCGGTTTTTCAAGCATCTACAAACACAAAACTTCAATTAAGTCAGTGTAACAACATTTGCTATAAAATACTAACCACCAAATCCATCCATTTTTGAAAATGACAGCACAAGAGAATGTGGTATATTCCCTTGAAATCGAACACAATAAGGCTTGCACAAGTAAGCGCAGGGGAAGTAATTGAACGCGTGGGTTCAGAAAATGTACACAAACCGAAGGTGGGCGGTGCTTATATAATGACCAAAATCTGGAACAGTCCATTGTTAAGAGGTAAGAAAAGGGAATTCCCCAGGATGTCCCAATCCGGAATTTCCCTTCACGGCTGACAACAAAAGTGAACAATCTGTTCCTGGTTTTGTCCAGGATCTTACCCGTGAGCTGGGGGTGATAGGTGAATGGTTTTGGGTCGCTCACTTCCTTGTCGGAGCGGCGCTGGAGTTGGACCTGGACGTAAACCGGCTTCTGAATGTAGCAGTCCTTGTAGCGGGGAGTTTTGAAGACGATGGCGAACTGCAGAGAGCAAATGAATTTTGCATATTTCTTTTTTCCATCAAATGACAGACGTTTAGTGGTTTTGAGAAAGCTGATTAATGGACAAAAAGTACTGTAGCGGCCTTTGAAGTACATGTAAATAAAAATTATACTTGGCAAAATATGCAAAAAATTGAAATCTACTGAGCTCAATTTTCTACGTAAATCACACAATACTAAATTCCATCATTTGGCATAAATTTGTACAAATTTTGGGATTAGAAAGAGAACACAGAAAAAAAAACTGAACAAAAAAAACCATGATTTTTCAGACACTGTCTGAAGAAGCCAGAAATCATCAGTATCTCCATATACATGTATCATCCTGAAAAGCCTTTGTTTTCGTTCAGATTTTTTTTCCTCTTCCTTTCTTTTTTTCTTCTTCTATCCAAAGTCCCATAGATTTTGTACATGTGGAGCATGTGAAGCGCTATGGAACAATGGTTACTATATTCAACTCTTATGTGAACGCGCATGGGTTCAAACCGTGACGTGGGACATGGTGCTTGTGTTCTTGGGCAAGACACTTTACTACAATTGGGTACCCGTGACAGTACAGACCAGACTGCACTGATGTCAAGCTGCTACAGAAATATGGTCCCTTGCTTGATGAATAATGTCATTAAACTGTGAAGGGTTTGAGACTTTGGTAAAAATACGCTATGCGGGCTCCGCACACAAGTACCCCCTCAACGGTAGAAGAGGGAGAGTTGGGGGAGACCAATGGGTGAGGCCTTTCAAACAGGTCGCTGACGACGCCTGATGCTCACGCAAAGACGCTATAGCTTTGCTCACATTCGTACCGGTACCTCGCGCTATACGCGCACGAACCAGTACGCGCACATGGTTTGTCCCGTCCTCTGGGCTCTTCAAAGTGGTAAAACAGCGCCCTCTATTGTTCATGCACGGGGCCCAGGAGCGGGGCATTATTATTACTTGTTACTTTCTGGCCAGAAACTTTTGGTCATCGTACCTGTCTGTGGACATCTGTCGGCCCGAATTCTCCCTGCGCCTCCCAGACCACGTCCCCGTTGCTGTTCATCTCGAAGAACCGGACTGAAACGTCCTCCTTCTGGACCTTGTCGCACAGCAAGTAGACCTCTTCGTTGCCCGTCACGCAGCCCGAGCTCTTGTCCATGCGGCAGATTTTCAGGGTGGTGGCCCCCGGTGCCTCTGTTTTTGAAGGAGATTGGAACGATGAGATTTAGAGGCAGACCAATGGGGAATGATCAAAGATGATTACAGTAGATTAAAGGCACATCTACCATTTTGTTTTTTTTGATGTTTGCAAATGTTGTGTTTTACCTTAAAAGTCCCCAACCCGGTATTCCATGCTCTTCAAGCAATGGATTTTTTAGTGCTAATAATAATAATAAAACCAACATCTACCAACAATTAGGTACTCAAGGCACTGGTAATTATGTCTATTTTTTAAAGACAGATAAATGAAGTGAGACCCAGTATGTAGCACCTTTATATTAAAAAAAGGGTATACAAAGTGCTGCGGCGCATATTGCAGCCACTGCCAGAAACACCGGGGCAAACCCCTTCTCTTGGCGATAAGTGTTACTGGGTTCTTTAACGTGCATTACATAACACACGAGACATACGGCTTTACGTCCCATCTGAAGGACGAAGCAATAATGGTAAAGCACCTTGCTCAAGAGCACAAACACCATGTTCCCCGTCAGGATTCGAACCCATGTACATGTGCCACGGCACACGAGTCGAACACCGTAACCACTGGACCACAGCACCCCACTAATTTTAAATTTTGAGAGGATAAAGTTCAATGACTAAAAGTCTCATTTCAAAGTCTCATTTCATGAAGTGATTAACTTTTATATTGCTAGGAAAACAGCAAATGAAATAAATAAATGCGAGGCGTTCTGGCAAAATGAGACACACAGAGTTCAAAATGAGGCTTTGTGGGTATCAGGAAAGAATTTCTGAAAACATTAAAATAAGGAAGACGTTCCAGTGAAAGGGGGCACTTACTGCTGTCATATATGGGCACCGACACGACCGGCGCCAGTGGCTGGTTGAAGTGACCGGTCGCATCCGGAAGGTAGGCCTGGAAACACAGCCGCACCACGGACAGGTCCATCTCTTTGGCCATTTCCTTGGCCTTCTTGACCAGCTGGTCTTCTGTGTCCATCATCCCCTGTGCTCGGCAGTCTTTGTCGCTGAGCACCGAGCGGTACATTTTCTGCTGCTCACGCAACCGGTCCTTCAGGACCTTTTCGACATTCTTGCGGGTGACGTGGAGGATACCCAAATTTGGGAAACTGGATATGAACAAAATTTACATGTTTGTACAACATTTAATCCTGCTAAATGCAACAGGAAGCAACAAAGGTACAAATTTGTTGCATACTGTTGCATTTAGCAGGCAACTCAAGTACTGTGCTTTTACTTCTTGTTGCATTTAGCACGGTAAATGCTCATAGTGCCAAGGTGGCACAAGAGTATCCACTGTTGCATTTGGTTGCATTTAGCAGGGTAACTGCTCGTCATAGTGCCAAGGCGATGCAAGAGTATCCACTGTTGCATCTTGTTGCATTTAGCATGGTAACTGCTCATAGTGCCAAGGCAATACAAGAGTATCCACTGTTGCATCTTGTTGCATTTAGCATGGTAACTGCTCATCATAGTGCCAAGGCAATACAAGAGTATCCACTGTTGCATCTTGTTGCATTTAGCATGGTAACTGCTCATAGTGCCAAGGCAATACAAGAGTATTTTAGCATTGCACATATAACTATGTAACTAACTGCTGGTGCATGCAACAGAAAACAGGAAACAAAGGTACAAATTTGTTGCATTTATGTGCAAGCAGGCAACAACACTGTACTTTTACTTCTTGTTGCATGCATTACGGTAAATGCTCATAGTGCCAAGGTGGCACAAGAGTATCCACTGTTGCATTTGGTTGCATTTAGCAGGGTAACTGCTCGTCATAGTGCCAAGGCGATGCAAGAGTATCCACTGTTGCATCTTGTTGCATTTAGCATGGTAACTGCTCATAGTGCCAAGGCAATACAAGAGTATCCACTGTTGCATCTTGTTGCATTTAGCATGGTAACTACCCATCATAGTGCCAAGGCAATACAAGAGTATCCACTGTCGCATTTGGCTGCATTTAGCAGGGTAACTGCTTATAGTGCCAAGGCAATACAAGAGAATCCACTGTTGCATTTTGTTGCATTTAGCATGGTACATGTACGTAACTGCTCATCATAGTGCCAAGGCAATACAAGAGTATCCACTGTCGCATGTTGTTGCATAAATACCTGTAGCATGGTACAATGTAACTGCTCATAAGGTGATACAAGAGTATCCATTGCTGCAGTGTGTTGCATTTAGCAGGGTAACTGCTTGGTGCCAAGGCTGGTGTGCACTGGGTTCACTGCACAATGCAACAAAATCTACTGCATTTAGCAGGGTTCTCGTTTGAATTGAGTTAGATATTGTTGCATATTTAGCAGGGTAACTGCTTGGTTCCAAGGCTGGTGTGCACTGGGTTCACTGCACAATGCAACAGAATCCACTATTGCAGTTTGTTGCATTTAGCAGGGTTCTCGTTTTAATTGAGTTACATGTAGATATTGTTGCATTTAGCAGTGTAACTGCTTGGTGCCAAGGCTGGTATGCACTGATTGTTGCATTTAGCAGGGTAACTGCTTGGTGCCAAGGCTGGTATGCACTGGGTTCACTGCACAATGCAACAGAATCAGTTTGTTGCATTTACATGTACCATGTAGCAGGGCTCTCATTTGAGTTGAGTTGGATATTGTTGCATAATTTAGCAGGGTACCTGAAGAATACCCGATGGGGGTCAAGGTTAATAAAACCTACTCTTACATACATTGTAGTCTAGGTCCAAAACTGGATTTGGATCTTAAATCAAATCTACATTGTAGTCTTGGGAATCTTGGCGCTCGGACCCGAGACAATCCAAAGCATTCCAGTACATGTACGGTAGCTCACACACAAAATAAATTGACAACAAAACAGCCCAACTTAGAATATACATGTACATGTATATATATATTTGTAGATTTAAATAACCCAACTAAGAACATTCCTGGGCGTTCATGAACACTTATCAGAATATTTCAACAAACTAAAACAAAAAAACTAAAACTACTGTCTTGAATAAAGACTGGTTGCCTACCTTGCCGTCATATCGGTGGGTCCGAGTTGCACAGTGCACAGTCCGTCATTGCAGTGTTTACCCACAATGCTGTGCGCGTGGGGCTTGGGTATTTCATCATTGGTAACCAAGGAGACAACAATTCTCGCCAATCCGGTGTAGTTGAGGATCTGCATTGGCAAAGAATTTTTTTGTAAGAATTGTTTCCTGCTGATTGTGGCCATTCAACCCGTCAAAACTCTTCCAGGGGGATTTAATGTCGAGACTCAGTTGAAATCCTGGGCCCAATTTCATAGCACTGCTCAACAGTAAGCAGAAAAGTTGTGCTTACTATAGCAGAAAATCATGCTGCTGCTTAAGCACTATTTCATGCTAACGATTGCGCGCGCACGGAGATTTCTATTGTTGCGTCACTGATTTAAGCAAAGTTTTCTTCTGGGGTTAAGCGTGCTTTTGCTGTGCTTACTGCTTAACGGTCCCTATAAAATAGATGGAAGCAGCGCTATGAAATTGGGCCCTGGTATAGGCTGAGGCAAATACCCGAATATACATGTAAGCTCTGTACTCGGTTTTCTCTTAACAGACATGACAGAGGGGTTCACGGCACGAATGAACTTTAATAAAAACTTTATTTTATATTTGTGATGCGATCGAGCTAAAATGAGTTGTTTGTCGACCCTGGTCAACTGTTTTTGTTTTAAGTAGTAGTAGTAGAAACATTTATTTCAATGTTGCCATTTCCACACAATAACATGTTACAATGCCGTGTAAACATATTATACAGAGCAAAATACAAGAGTTATGTAATTGTGTATAATAATGTACATGGATCAATACTAGAACAAATTTACATCTAGACTGTGAAAAAAGTACAATCTCAGCATTTCGACCCTTCGTGACTTCGAAACGGAGCCCGAGCAACTGACAGGAGTTGAAAATTTACAAAGCAGATAAATTTTGCAAATTTTCCAACATTATTACGCTTTTCAACCAAAAAATAATGCCGCATTTATGAATGGGCCTGGAATAAAAGAGTGATGATTGACTCAGTCTTAACGGCCGTTTCAAACCGTGCAGGGTCGTGGTCGTGATGACTTGCAGGTCACAGGTCATGCAAAATCTATCCAATCAGAGCGGTAATTCGTCAGCCCTTCTCACGGTCCTGTTTGCAAGGCTGGGGGTACGAGCGAATTTGAGTCATCAAATTCAGTGAACACTGAGTGCAGTCAACGTGAAGATTTCTCCGACGGCCCTCTCTCTTACCTCTACTGATGGGTAGGTTCGTTTTCCTTTTTGATTGTTCTGTCCAGGCAGTCCCCCGTGCGACGGCCCTTCGCAGTCATACCGAAACCGAAATCCACGCTGTCAAATTAAGAATACACATTTGAAAGGTTTGGTTGTCAAGATCCGTTTGTTTGTTTTAAATGAGGAGCAAGTGTCTCTGTGATTTTTTTCCATATTTTATTCGCTTAACTTTTTATCTAAAAATAACACTTAAAATCATGATAAAAAGGCAGGGCCGGAACCCATTGACCCCTCCCTGTTTCTAGTCCTGGACGCGCCCCTGAAAAGAAAATGGTTTTCCGTATCAAGTTTCTCTCTTAAAACGGGGCCATGACATAAAATGTACGCTGGAACTATGCATTTTGTGCAAATTTTAATTCCCCAAAAATGTACATGTACATGTATGAGAACTAAGAAACATCCTTTTTGGTTAAAAGTTTTTGTTAAGTCCGCTTTTTTTTAACATTTGAAATATTCCACGCTTTTACTGACAAGTGAGGTACGCTATTTCTGTGATGTTACTATTACATGTAAGGATTTTCTGTTCAAATTGTGAACCAAATTTTTGAATACTGACAACATTTGGGCACGACTTTTAGAAAACTAATTCAAAGAAAAATTATGAAATTTACAAATGAGAGATTAAAAAAGGCCTGTTTGTGTACAAATTCCCGTTCCTTTGTATCCTGTTCGATAAAAGGAAATACAATCATGTCCAATACCCGTAATTAAATGAGTTGGGCAATTCACGAAGTCAGTTTTGGCAAAGTGCCAAATTCAATTTACAACAATGTAGATAACTGATTTTGAGATACGTTGCAAATAAAAAATATGAAAGGTACTGTACATGTTCATGTACCAGGACATGTTTTGTAAATAAAAACAAAATTTTGAACAATGACCAACGTGTGTGCGTTTTTTTTCCTCGGACATTTGTACATTTGTAAGGAGACATGAATTTATTTATTTATAATGTCATTTGAAATCAACCGTAAACAAATTGAATTTAACAAGTAAAATACATGTGGGTCATTCTATAAATTTAGGGTCCAAAGTGTGAAGTTTTCCTGTCCCTGTTCCCTTGGTACTTTGTAATTTGCCATTCAAGTATCATTAAGAATGACTTCAAGTTCAACAATTGTTTATTTGTTGGGTACCGTAAGTAGTTTGCTATTCATAATCACTCTTGGAGGACGACTGCATTAAGGAGTGCATCAGAATTATAAAATCATTGATGTCAGATGTAACAGGGACAGGCAAAAAAGTGAATCCCCAAATTTACAGAATGAACCACACGCATCTGTAGAAGTGGCTTAATCCGCTTCCCGTAGACGCATGTGTTATCGTTAGCCGCAGCCATATAATTTGGAGGCGACTTAAGCTTGTGAAGTATACATTCTTCACACAATTCCTTCAAATTATTGTTTGTTTGTTGGCATGGTTGGGTAGGTACATGTACCAGGTAATTTGCTATTCATAATCACTCTTGGAGGCATGGGCGTCGCCAGGATTTTTTCTAGCGGGGGGCAAAACATATTTTTGTCAAAAAATGCCTGTCATTCTCAACACATTCTCGATGTATCAGTTTTAGAGGGGGCAGGGACATTCCCCCCCCCCCAACCCATTAAATTTACCCCACTATGACTTTGCGCCTCTTTTTTTTCTTCCTTTTTTGTTGTTGTTGTTGCTTTTCCAGGGGGGGGGGGCAAGTGCCCCCCTTGCCCCCACCCCCTCGCGACGCCCATGTTTGGAGGATGACTGCATTAAGGAGTTCATCAGAATTATAAAATCATTGATGTCAGATGTACATTGTAACAGGGACAGGCAAAAAAGGGGACTAAACTGTACATGTACAATGTATATTCGCTGCATGTGAATCGCATTACAAATGTATATTCATGTAAAGCATCATGCTTTGGGGACTACTAGAATTTGTTCTTTTCAAATTGCAGTTCCTCATTTTAACACAATCACGATGCACACAAAACCAACAACTGCAGTTAGCTGTAGGCCTACATGTATGCCGTACAATGTACATGTAGGCCTACTGTGTGTGCCTGCTCTTTTGTGTAGTACTACAGGAAGTACAATAGGACAAAAAGGTCAACAATGCGGTATGTCCAAAAGGCGCAACTTCACTGGCAAATCTGTAGTGCGTAGATAAAGAATTGTTTTTCATTCAAATTTAATGGCATACTGTGTGAGTGTGATGTGTAGTTGAGGCTGATTTATTAATTGTGTATACATTTAAATTTGTCTGGTGTTTTTTTTTTTTTTTCCAAGTTCACATGTAATTTGTGAGACGTTTTGGCAAACTCAGACAGAATTTGGAAGAGGTCAAAATAAGGGTTTGCAGGTATTGGGAAAGAGACTACAATTTTCTTTACAATACTGTTTGTCGCGTGTCAATTGGACGTCATTCCGTTGACAAGTTATGGCCGTTTAAAGTTCACATATTTATCGAAATGTCAAAAAAGTGAAATACTGAGAAGAAAAAAACCTTTAAAGTTCTGTTTTGCAGTTGTAAAAACGAAAAGTTATGCCAGTTTTTCCCCTTCAAAACACTTTTATTCCACAATTTTTTAACACTATTTCTTTTCAAAAAATGTGTAGTAGACATAAAATAATATCAATGAATCTCCAAAAATAAATTATCCCCATTTGTAACAAAAATTTGTTAATTTGATGCCAAAAAAAAATCACATCAAAAGGAATGTACAACTTTCAAAAAATTACAAACAAAGCAACGATTACACTTGTAATCGTTGTTTATTATTTTTTGGAAATTCATATTCCTTTTGATAAAGTTGTACAAATGCAGATTTGGAACTTAGAATTATAAAAGTTGTCAACAACAGCATGTTATCTTTCTTTGAAAATGATTAGAAAATTAGGGGGGTGCGGGAAATTATTTAAATGTGAACACTTCCCCCACCCCACCCCCCCCCAATTTACCCTGTACAAATGTACATGCATGGTCTTAACATACTCTGAATTTAATCTACATTTGTACATGTACATGTATACATAGCATGTACCTATGTGCATACAGGATGCAGGCATAAAACT
>JASAOE010000818.1:0-25000 GCA_029964075.1 Patiria pectinifera | reverse complement strand
AACCCCCACATCCATCCATTTCTGAAAATTACAGGCATGGGCGTCAATCGGTGGGGGACGGGAGGGACATGGTCCCCCCTCCCCACATTTGTATGTGGGGGGATATCATATCATTTGTGTCCCCCCCCCCTAACTTTTTCTGTCCCCGAATAGAAGTTGTAGCCTATAATTGATTATGTAGCTCAGAATAGCTGATTCAATGACTCTAAACTCAAAAATGATGTTTAAATGATGATCCTTTGCTTAAAAAAAAAATTGGTTCAAGTGGTCAGAAATTGCCTCAGATTGCCCACAGAGCATCTAGAATCTAACATTTTGTGAGGCCCTTAAGCAGGCCCCGAACCCCACACCGTAAGGGCTTCGCGTTAACAACTGTTGACTGCTGTGGTGGGATATGGCATTTTTAATATCCGAGGGGCGGCTTCACCTTGGGTGTTTTGCGCCCCGAAGGCGTTAAAAACGTCATATCTCACATCTTAGCAGTCAACAGTTGTTTTGTTATATCTTGCCAATAATGCTAAATGATAAAGGCTTTTAAAGGTACAGTCCATCATTTATAATTTGTGCATGTTGTTCGTTTGAAGCAACAAAAGTGTTCAAAATCTAAAGAAGGGTGCTGAACAACAAACCTGAAGAAGTTTCAGCTGAGCTTCAGTTGTATATTCCGAGAAAAACAGCATTCTAGGATCTCGATTTCAAATCAAAAGTTGCTGAATCATGTTTTGAATTGGCCTGAATTCAGTGGCCGAGACGCGTTCCTACTGAGCCGATTGCAGCTACGCGATGTCGCGCACTGATCCCACGAATTATAGCAACCACCTGCGCGTGTGCGTCGTGCCAACGCTTGCGTGCGATTCGCCAAACTTAAAAAATGAACTGCTAACGGAAGTTTCCAATGGTGCATCTTAAGACGCACCGTTGATTTCTTCAAAATGACAGCTTGCCAGAAAGAATCAAAAGGGAGTTTAGTCACCTTACTGTCTTTCAACCAATATGTTTTTCAACAATAATTACGTCAGTTACATTTTGGATAGCTGCAAATGATGGACTGTAGCTTTAAGCTCTGGCAGGAGTTTCTACATGTCACCGGTCGGTCTGTCTGTCCCTAAAGATTGGCCAAAATAAGTTTAGTGCCATTACTATCTTTAAACCAACCTAGCTTTTCAACAATAATTTTGTCAGTTACTTTTAAGATAGCTGCAAATCTACCTTTAATAACTGATTTGGATTTATTTTATTAATATGCCATGAATAACTTTCTCTCTGTTTTTTTTTGTTTGGTATTCTCTCCATCATTCATTTGTTTAAGGCATGTCACTGGAAGGTCTACTCTCCCAGCTGAAGACTGAGATCTCCTCCTCCGATTGGCTGGAGAAGAACACGGCGGAGAAATGGAAAACGGAGAATCCTCAACTCTACACAAAGAGTACAAAGCCAACATGAAGTAGACACAGCCAAAAACAAGATAGAAGTATTCAAAATTCTCTTCTGGGTTCTTCCTAAATTTTAGATTTAGTCGTATCTTTATACTTCAGGTCTTCAACCCTAAATTTTTGATTTTTCTTTTTGCAATTCCCCATTCCATTTGCTTATAGATGCTATGAGAAGCTTGGTTCTTGTAGAGTGAACCTTTGAACTGGTTTAGCTGGTTTTGAAGTACTTAAACCTGTTTCCGATCTGGTTTGACTGGTTCTGAAATGGTTGAACTGGTTTTGAAGTAGTTTAACCTGTTCTGAACTGGTTTAACTGGTTCTGAATTGGTTTTGAACTAATTTAAAGGTTTTTGACTGGTTCTGTACTGGTTTAACTGGTTCTGATCAGAAGAAACCAAGACATGGCAAGCTGGGTAAAGCTGGTCCCAGAGTGCACAGAATTCTATTCAGTTGACCCAGGTGAAAATTCTGTTGAAAACAGTCCAACTAGTTCTAACTGGTTTCAACTGCTGACACTGATAAGTTCTAAACAGGATTTGAACTTTTTGAACGGGTTACGGACTAGTTGTACCAGTTCAAAACCAGTTAAACCAGTTTAAAGTTTGAAACCAGTTAAGCCAGTTTAAAACTAGTTACACAAGTTCAACACCAGTTAAACCAGTTCAAAACCAGTTTTAAAATCAGTGTCAGTTGCAAAAGTTAAACCAGTTGAAAACCAGTAAAACCATTTCAAAACCAGTAAACCAGCTCATGCAGAACCAGTTAAACCAGTTCAGAACAGGTTAAATTACTTCAAAACCAGTGAATGTATTATTGTTGGTTAGAGGGCTGGTGGGGGATTATGTTAAAAATGTAGTGAGATTTTTAAAACCTTTTTTGGATCAGAAGAAATACACAGAAAATATGACTATTTGTTTAAATGTAGCTAAATATATTTACAATAAAAAAACATTTTACCATTTCTTTTAATCTTATTTTTTTAAGAATCCAAATTTAACTGCAAAAATGAACATTTATGCAATACATGTAGTTATATTTTTGCTGATAATAAAATGTATAACTATGTAGAAAGATAGTGTGCTACGTTGACTTCTTAATGCTAGGATCATCTGCATTTATCCCAAAAGTAACCTATCGAATAATTATCCAAAAGCTTACTTGGATTAAAGATCGCACTGGTGCTAATTAACACCCCATGAAATAATTCCGTCTGGCTTGCTGTCATTTAGAAGAAATCAAGAAATGTAGGTGATTTCCAATGATCAGTCAGTCGACTGATTCGAGTGATATTGATGGAATCATGTTTTATTGTGATCAAAAGATTAGGCCAAAAAAAAGTCTTAGGTTTCTGGTATGGAGCTTACCCCAAAAGTGGTGCAGCGACGCAGCTTCTTTTTTTTTTAACCTTTATTTACTTCAAATGTCAGCTGATGACTGCAGATGGTGCCCGACTAAACTTAGTGCAAAATATATGGGAGCCCAGAGAGGCCACATAAAGCTTATACTCGATCATAACCCCATCTAAAAACACGTTAAAATTGTGCAGCAGCCGGATTCTAGTCTAGTGAGTTTGGCGGTTTTGAGACATCATCTTACATTGAAAAAAAAAACTTTTTAAATTTTGCCAACGCACATGGCTATGGCGAAGCGCGCATACCAGAAACCGGAGCCTTTTTTGGGGGGCCTTATTTATGTTTTTTTCACATGTTTTTTTGAAAAGGGTAATATCCACTGAACTAATATTTTGAATGCATACAGTCCTCTTTGATGATGCTTTTTTTTAGAAAATTATGTGTTATCCATATTCACTTTGAAACCACTTTTACCTCCGAAAAGTATGAGTGTATAATATATTCTATAATTATTTTATTCTCATTCAGTGAGTTTCTCAGAATAACGTACTATATCATTTCTTGCAGAATCAAGTACATGTACTGTATCGGCTACAATATTTGAAATCAAGATTGTTAAATTAACTGAAATATATTGAATATTTTAAAACTATGCACATTTAAAAATTTTCTTGTATATGGGGTGTTTTTTAAATAAAAACAATGACAGGATTATGTATTGTGTCGTACATTCTTTTGTGCAGCTTAAAAGGGAATTAGATACAACATTTGCAAACATCAAAAAACAAAATGATCAAATTATCACAAATATCTTGCTGGATTGTCGGGGAATTACAGTCCAAAGCATTCTGTAAAATCGTGGCTCCTGGTGTGCTGACATTTTCACACAAAAAATGTATAGTTCCAACGCTGGTTGGCCGACCAGCGTTGGAGAAAACTGTTTTTTTTTTCAAAAACTAATTGCTCCTAATTTTTCATTCTTAGTTATTCTGCAATTTCTTTGCAATTGATTACACACCTGTGAAGCCTGCTTTTCTGATTCTCTCACCTAACAATTCCACAAACTCTATAAATTGCTCCGTTTCATCTGAAGTGGAGTCTGGGAATTAACCAGACTACACTGAGCATGGTTGGTTTTCTTGGATTTCCCAGGATCCGAACCCAAAACGGTAAAGCAAGTCATTTTAACAATATTTGCTACTACATACTAATCCTCCAAATCCATTTATTTCTGAAAATTGCAGCAAAAGCTAATGATGTACATGTACATTCTCTTTTGTTGATATAAATGGGTGGGGGACAGCTATAAAGCAATTATTTGGTCGGTTATACTTTTTTGGATGATAGTATTTAAACATGGGTGTCACCAGGATTTTTCCCGGGGGGGGGCCAAAGCACATTTTTCCCAAACATTTCTTTTTCAATCATTTTCCGAGCATGGGCAGGGGAACATTTGCCCTATCTCCCCGGCCCCCACCCCCACCCAGTCAAATTAACAGCAATATGGCTTCGTACCTCTTTTTTCCTTTTATTTATTTTTTCCCTCTCCCCCTTTGGCTTCCCCACTTGCCCCCCCCCCTCGCGACACCCATTTATTTAAAGTACCGTCCTTAAAATTTGAAGTGCGCCCTCTTTGATGCGCTTTAAAAAAAAAAATGCATTGTCTGTGTGATTGTGGCTGGTATCCTGCCGGCTAGGCAGGATGTTGCATTGTCTTGTGCACATTTTTCCAATTACATGTATGTAAACCATTGGCGGATATAACAGGTTACCATTGTAGAGCGACCGACAGCCAGCACGCACATTTTTGCTTGAAGGTGAGTTATAAAACGACGGAAAATTTCTTTTTTATCATGATTTGTGTTCTCGGATGAACTCAAAGACAGAGGATTTTCTCTGGCTTCTGTGTATTTATAATCATCTTAAATTTGTGTATGAACGTGGTTATTATTTATGATTGCGCATGTGTGTCGCAACTTCATTTTTACGGCATGTACGGCGTGTCTTTTCATATGACGTTTCCACACAGTTCTAAGAAATGATTCACAAATTCCTGTTTTTCTTACATGTCTTATGTTCGTGTAACTAACGCTTTTCGAATGGAGGGAAGAAAATCCGTACCGGATCACCACTTTTTTGGATATCCTTGGCAATCCTTATCAACAGGGGGCGCTGTACTCTCTAAAGATAGGGCTGAATTATATTAACATGCATAAGAATTAGGATATATCATAAATTACCACCAACGGTTGTGTAGCACTTGTGATCTAGTGAGAGTAGTGGATAAGCAACAGATCTCATGAGCGGGAAGACCCGGGTTCGATCCCCGCTGGCGAAATTTTTAAGGTTTTGTTTTCCCCATCCCAAAAAAATCAGAATATTCATCTTTTAGTATTTTAACACGTCTCAAACATTTTATTGCAGAGCACCGGTATTACATTTTCTTTTTCAGATTTGTGGCTCTTGAGGATTTTTTTTTAAAGGGAAATAAAGTCCGAAATTGCAAAATGGTCTGATTCCCATCTTGTGAATACGAAGTTACAACGATAATGTTGGCATGGAGCCAGACTAAAATTTGTCACTGGAAAATGTCTAAGTACAAAAAAAACACAGTAACTGTGTATGTTCAGTGCATATCCGGCAAGCTAACGTTTACTAAAGGTTTGCCGTCTCCGGCTAAATATCCACTGCCTTTTTTCAATTAATTTTCAAGCGCCAAAAAAATGCATCCTTTATGGTTATTTCCTTTACTTTCCCTCCTCTACTCTCACCCTCTCCTTTCCTTTATTCCTATTTATTAATCAGTCACTTACTTCATCGAGATTCGAACCTCGGACTCTTGCTTGAAACACGAGACTTTTAACCGCTAGGCCGTGCACGACCGCTGTTGCAATGATAAATCTTTGGACGTATTTGGCAAAAATGTTTGAAGTATCCATTGAAATAAGGCAGTGGATATTAAGCCGGAGACGGCAAACCTTTAGTAAACGTTAGCTTAAATGCAAATGGACAGGAATGATTTATAGCCACCTAATAATTACCAGGAACTACAAATTGCCGCCGTATATTTTGAACAGATTCATATAAGTGGACATAATGATAGTACAAATATTAAAAACCATAATCACGAAATTAAAGTGCACGTCTCACAGGTATCGTGTCCCGAAGTGCGAAGTTGCGAACGTCATTTCGATTCTGTCGCATGTCAACAATTAAAAGCCAGCGAGTAACCAAGAAAATTCAGGTGATCAAAAAAACATGTGCAAGACAGGGCCCGAAATCATCATCCTTTCACGATCTTAACTATCAAATTTTCTTCAAACATATTTCCGTAAACCCCGATCTGAAATACCCAAATGACAATGACATCGGGAAGTCTGTCCATTTTTTACGATGACGCTCGTGCGGTCACTGCTGTGTTTGACCTTTGGACATCAGCCCAGGTAGTGCGCCCTCTTTTTTGTTTGGCACGCGTGAGCCTTATCACGGAAGTGCATATTTTCATTTCAATTGATCAATATTAGGTTTTGCCCTTCACCGATGTATAAACGCTGTTTACTCCTTGTGTTGCCTCAGAGTGAAAGTTGGAAAAATCACTCGGGTGGGACTCGAACCCACGACGTCCTGCTATGTAGTGCAGATGTCTTACCATTCGACCACCGAACTTGCGGGATCGTTTGGCTGGTTCGAATCTGATGTACATATTTTAGCAGCGGGTACCGCAATTAAAATATTCATAAGATGGTATTTTGCGTCGGGGTGATGTAAGTCAATATTAGGTTTTGCCCTTCACCGATGTACCTCCTGAGTGAAAGTTTGAAAAAAAATCACTCGGGTGGGACTCGAACCCGCGACCTCCTCCTTTTATCTAGTGCAGACGTCTTAACACTCAACCCCTGAGCTTATGGGATTGGTAGGCTGGTTCCAATTGATAACACAGTGTTTACACGTTCGGTGAAGGGTAAAACCTAATATTGATATACATCACCCGACACAAGGTCCATCTTATGAATTTCAATTGATATTATACAAATATTGAATGCTTCGAGTGGTGTAGTAAAACTAGCCTCCCGAGGTGATCCATGGACCATTCTATTTTCCCGAGGCGAAGCCGAGGGAAAATAGAATGATCCATGGATCACCGAGGGAGGCTAGTTTTACTTCACCACGAGATAAAGCATTCAATATTTGTTTTATAACACTTCACCCACAGATTCTGCTTGATTTTAATATTTAAAATTATTTAAATCTGAACACAGTTGAAATAAACTTCAATTTCAATACAAAATTGGTGGAAAATGTATTTCTCTCTTAAAAAGTACCCCTTCACGAAATGTTTGAACACAAGTCTGCGGCGTGCTCTCTTTGGAATAATACGCGCAACGCGCACACCAGCATGCATTTGCACACAGATACCGCGCCGTGGAAATAGTACTTTGGTTGCTAATGGTATAGTACTTTGGTTGCTATGCGCATAGTACTTTTCGCCATGCACAGAAAGATAGCAAAATTAGAAAGTAACATGGGACTCGCTCTCGGCCAATCAAGACACAGAATCTGTGGGTGAGGTGTTATAATGACAAATATGTGAATAATAATGGTGAATAATCATGGTCTGATCTTTACCACGCCTTTTTAAAACCCTGTTTTTGTGTAGGTACGGATGACTTCTACATATTTTGTATAGTAGAGCGGCTTGAATCAAGACAAAGTGGAAGGCCCGGGAGAAGTAGGTGGTGCTTCTCAAGCTTTCCCTCAGCGAAGGCAACAAGAGACGCCACGACAATACCCCAAGTAAGTCTGAGAAATATTGCCTTCTGTTGAGGGCAATAGTTCCCTATTGACTGATTAAAGTTGTAAGTTAAGACACGTAAGACCAGAAAAAACAGACCATGATTTCGCAAGCTTTCTTTCAGCGATGGCAACGAGATACCACAACAATATTCTGAGTAAGACCAGGAAATATTGACTTCTGTTGGAGGCAATAGTTCCCTAAATATTGACTGATTAAAATTGTTAAGACATGTGTGACCAGAGAAAACAGGTTGTGCTTTTTTAAGCTTTTCCTTGGTGAAGGCAACAAGAGACGCCACGACAATACCCCAAGTAAGTCTGAGAAATATTGCCTTCTGTTGAGGGCAATAGTTACCTATTGACTGATTACAGTTGTAAGCTAAGACCTCTAAAACCAGAGAATTAAAGGAAGTGCTTTCTCAAGCTTTATCTTGGCAAAGGCAACAAGAGACGCCACGACAATACCCCAAGTAAGTCTGAGAAATATTGCCTTTTGTTGAGGGCAATAGTTCCCTATTGACTGATTAAAGTTGTAAGCTCAGACCTCTAAAACCAGAGAATAAAAGGAAGTGCTTTCTCAAGCTTTATCTTGGCAAAGGCAACAGAAAATGCCAAGACAACACCCCAAGTATTAGTCTTAAGAAATATTGCCTTCTGTTGAGGACAATAGTTACCTAGTGACTGATTAAAGTTGTTGGTGAAGACAGGTAAGACCCGAACAAAATGGGTAGTGCTTTTTCAAGCTGTCCTTCAGGGAATGTAACAAGAGATGCCATGACAATACCTCATGTAAGTCCCGAAAATGTTGACTTCTGATAAGGGCAGTAGTCTCTCTAGAAAAATCAAACTTGTATAAAAGTTAAATCCCTGAGGGAAAAAAGATCTTATTTCTCAGGGTTAAATATGTATAATATAAATAAAAAGAAAAAAATTCCAAAAAATTAAAAAATGACCCCCAAGCCAGGCAATAATTACCGCTGGCGGGCTGCTTTGAAGAGTAAGTTATAACCAGAGATAGAGATTAAGTTACTTTCTTCACGGTCCTTCTCATGTGTGTTCAATAATGTTTTTGTTTCTTTTTTAGTCTTGCCTACTGGCCTGTTACTAATTGTGAAATCTCAGCTTTAAAGCTGATTTCAGCTTTTTTTTTTTTTGTTTCAGCTTTTTCCTTCACTTGCTGTGCACAAAAGTATAGGAGATTTTTTTCAGCTTGCTTAGTTCTCCTTTTTTCTGTTTTTTTTTTTTTTTTTTCAGTGGTGGTCTCACCCCCTGGCCTAAAGTGTTTGTAATTGTATTCTGTGAAATATTGACACTAGTAAGGAAGATAATATGAATAATTGACTACGCTTTAGTGGATTTTGTGGGTCTTGGAGGACAGGAGATTTAATACGATATTCACATATCTAACCTGAAGTTTTCCAGATCCTTTACATCCTCAAACTGCAGGTTTTTGACATGTTTGAAGGTTAAAAAAGTCAGTGTTCAAAGCTTTTACTTTACCCAGAACTCATGCCTTGTTTTACAAAACAATTGGTGATTTTGGAAGGTACAGAAAGATTCACAACAAAAATGGTGAAGAAGTGAGGTTTCATTTTCTGTAATCATTAGTTTATTATCATTTTTTTACAGCAAAAGTAACTACCATGAACCTGTGTTAAGCAACAAAGGCAGTGGACTACGGAGTAGTAGCAGCGGAACTGGAAGGAGCCATCAGAGATGGGTACCACCGAGCTCATCCAACAGACCTGAATATCACACCAATCAAGAAAGGCATAATCCCATCTTTAGGCGTGTTAGAGGGTAAGTTACTCCCCACCCAGCCCTGCCCCTCTCAGCCCCACCCAACCCTGCCCCACTCAGCCCCACCCAACCCCAGCGGAAGGACCCAGCAAATATGGGTACCACCGAGCCCAACCAACAGACCTGAATATCACACCAATCAAGAAAGGCATAATCCCATCTTTAGGCGTGTTAGAGGGTAAGTTACTTCCTCCCAGCCCCATGTCCACACCCACCCAACCCTTCCCCACTCAACCCCAGTGGAAGGACCAGTAGAAATGGGTACCACCGAGCTCATCCAAGAGACCTGAATATGAAACCAATCAAGAAAGGCATAATCCCATCTTCGGTTATGTTAGAGGGTAAGTTACTCCCCGACTAACCCTGCCCCTCTCAGCCCCACCCAACTCAGCCCCACCCAACCCCAGTGGAAGGACCCATCAAAGATGGGTGCCACAGAGCTCAACCAACAGGCATGAATATCACACCAGTCTAGAAAGGCATAATCCTGTCTTTAGGCGTGTTAGAGGGTAAGTTACTTCCTCCCAACCCCATGTCCACACCCTCCAACCCCATGTCCACACCCTCCAACCCCTTGCCCAGCCCCAGTATATGGACCCAAAAGAGATGGGTGCCACCAAGCTCAATCAACAGATATATATACACACCAGTCAAGATAATCACATCTTTAGGCGAGTTAGAGGATAAGTTACTTCCTCGCCCCACCCCACCCCACCCCACCCAACCTGCCCCACCCAAACCCAGTAGAAGAACCCAGCAGAGATTGGTACCACCGAGCTCAACCAACAGACCTTTAGCAGTGTTAGAGGGTAATACTCCGAATCTCCCCCTACTCCTACCACACCCCCGTAGCCACTTGACCATCCCGTGCCCTCAAAAATACTTATCCACTTAACCCCCCTCCCCTCCCCCACCACCAAATTACACATTCCTTTTCACACTAGAGCCTCTTAATCTGGGTTGAACTCTATCTGGGGCGAACCCAGTGCCGCCCAGGGTTGAGTTTTTGATTTGCAACCCCGCATTCAACCCTGCATTCAACCCTGCAATGTTTCACACTTGTTTCATGCAAACCAAGCTTATTTCTACTGTGTTTGAACCCTGGCGAGAGTTTCAACCCAGGTTGAAAAAAAATCTCAACCCTGGTCTGGAGCAGGGTTGAGTTCAACCCGGGGCGAAATCAATCTCAGGGTTGACGCAGGGTTGAAAATGTTCAAGTGTGAAACGCCGCATGTTTTCAACCCTGCATCAACCCCAACATTGGTCTAGTGTGAAAAGGCCTTCAACCTGAAATTATGGCCATGAACACCCCGACAAAAAAGGCCCGTTTTTCAAGAAACGACCAAGCTAATATAGCTTCTTCTTTTATCTGTTTGTAGGATTCTAAACAAGCTCACCCCTGAAAAGTTTGACAAGCTGGTTCTGGAGCTGCTCAACGTGGGAATCGACTCCAAAGTCGTGCTCAAAGGCATCATTCTACTGGTCCGTAACTTGCTGCATGTTCCTAAACCTGTCGCTTTTCTGTTGACTTCTTAACCCCCCAAGGCCCTTCTGGCTAGGAACCACCCTCAATCCTGCAAAATCCTCCAATTGCTACCATGTACAAGTTGGATTCAGCCTCAAAGCTCCAAAATCATCCGTTATTTCTTGAATTTACTCCATGGAGGGGTGACCACCGCCTCAATCCTTCAGTATCCTCTGACTTACTTTAACACATTGTTGGAGCAGTGTGGATGATATCCAGGGGCAAATTTCACGGCACTGCTAAGCAAAAATATTTGCTTAGCACAAAAAAGCTTGGCATATAAAAGCAAGTTACCAGCCAAAACTCCATGTTATGTATATTGCTCGTGGTTTAAGTATTCAGCTGTTGTTTGCTATAGCATGAATATCACATGGAGTTTTGGCTGGTAAAGTGTTTTTTATAAGCCAGGTTTTTTTGTGCTAAGCATTTTTTTGCAGCGCCATAAAATTGGGCCCAGATGCAGTGCCGATATCTAGTATAAACTAGGCATAATGTATGCATGGCTAAAGCATAAATAATGCAAGGTATAGCTCGATACCTTAACACAATGCATCCTCCAAACAGAACTGGCACCAAAACGGGCCTGCATCCTCAATCCTCCAAAAACCTCCAAAACAGTGTTTACACGGATGTGATGTGGCTGGTTAAATGCATGGCAGGGAAAGTGAAAGAAACGTTTGACTGTCTGTGACTGATCAAACAATAGAAGGGTTCGATTAATGTTACACTACCTGGTGTTCTTCTTATCATCCTGTGACTTTTTTTTATCCCAAATATTCACAAACTGTTTCTGTTTAATTGCAGGTATTTGACAAAGCATTAGAAGAACCCAAGTACAGCACTGTATACGCTCAGCTATGTAAGCGACTGGACGAGGACGCTCCTAGTTTCGAGCCTCCGGGCTCAAACATCAGAGTAAGTCCTTCCTTGCCTCATCCCACCTACCCCATCCCTCTAACACCCTACCCCCTCCCTCCAACCCACATCCTACCCCCTCCCTCCAACCCACACCCTACCCCCAGCACCCTGCCCACAGCACCCTTCCCGCAGCACCCTACCTGCAGCCCCCTATCCACATCCCGCTATCCACAGCACCCTACCCCCAGCACCCTGCCCACAGCACCCTTCCCGCAGCACCCTACCCCTAGCACCCTGCCCACAGCACCCTACCTGGAGCACCCTACCCCCAGCACCCTACCCGGAGCACCCTCATTCCTTCCCCAACCCCCTGCCCGACCTACCCCCAGTGCTCTTACTCCAGCACCTCATTTCTCCCAACCAACCCCTATCACTGGCACCCTACCCCTGCCACTCACCCCCTACCCCCGCCACTCACACCCTACCCCCAGCACCCAACCCCTGCGCCCTTACTCCAGCCAGGGGTGTGAAATCTCCGCTTTTTAGCGGATTTCCGCTTTTTTGTTCAGCATGCAACATTTTGTTTTTCGCTTTTTTTTCCACCGATGGTCCAGATTTCCCCCGCTTTTTTCCCCCGCACTACAAACCTCAATTTCAAATTGAGACATATTTATATTTATATATCAATTTCAACATATTTGAAAATTGTTTTCATATACAACTGTTGGCCATTAAGGCAGTTTCAAGCCAATATGAAGGAAAAGTTAACTTTAAAACATGCATAAATTGCAAAACATTTTTGACCAATAGTTGGCCCAGGCATGCCAGGGGGCTTTAAAATGCACCACAGAGCATCTACATTTCAAAATTTTCTCAGGGCCTTTGGGCGGGCCCCGGAACCCAACGCCGTAAGGGCTTCACGCTTCGCGCTCGCAGGTTTGGCTTTTTACAGGTTCAGCTATTTTCAGCTAGTTTTTTTGAGCTCCACTCACACCCCTGTCCAGCACCGTCTTTCCTTTCCCAAACTGGCCCAACTCAAACTGTACCCTCAATTCCCTACCTCCAGTGCCTTAAACCTCAGCACCCTATCCCCCGGCGCCCTTGCCCGAGCACAGCCATTCCTTCCCCGAGCACCGCCATTCCTTTCCCATCCCTTCCTCATCCTCCACTCACACCCTATTCCCAGTGTATTTCTCCTAGTGCCTTTAACCCCCCTTCCCCCAACCTTAAGAATCTCCCTCCCCATTTCCTCCCCCCCCCCCTTCCCAAATTGCCAGTGCTGGTACTCCACAAGCTTCTGTGTACTGCCTCGCTTGACCTTGGAACTCCCTGCCAAGATCTTGCTCCCCACCTTCTTATTACAAACACGGTATTACAGTTCAAGAGAAATATTAACAAATGCCTTCTCTCTATTTAGCTTGCTTCTTTATTCCTTGTTGATGTAGTGACATTAAGTGGCCCTGTGATTAGTGATTACCCCCAGCTGTTGAACTTAGATGTAAAAACAAGCTCTAAACAACAATAAATACCTGTGACAGTTTACCCCTTCCTATTAGTTGAGAGCCCGTCACGTGGGTCGTTTTAAACAATTGATAAAACACCGGCTGGCTGGTTTTCAGCACTTTTCCATTAAAGCCGACTCAGGGGCCTGGTCAGCGATGATGTCCCTCACCTTTGGCTCAGGCCATTATCAGCGTCCTGGCGTTTCAAACTTATTTGGTTAAAATCGGCCCAGCACATATTTATTCCCTTAAAAAAAGGTGTCCCCAACAAACGTTCAATAATCAGCTTCTGGGAAATTCTACCTCTTGGCAATGTTTGTTACAAGTTTCAGTCAATCCCCAAAATAATACATTTCTTGTAATGTTACTTCTAGGCTCAGTTTATTTCGTCATTTTTAAAGACCTAGTTGTACTGTCTGTGTCATCCGATATTAATATTTTTCTTGTCACACAGACTTTCCGGCGCCTGCTCATCAACAAATGTCAGGATGAGTTCGAGAACAGGTCGCAAGCGTTTGCAGGTAAAACCACCAGCCCCACTTACCAGTTTTACCATAACTCCCTTGTCATTTTGACACGACAAATTCTGGAATCCACAAAAATGCAAATACTGCTAATACTGCAGTTACAGTCGGGTTTAAAATGTGTATATGTCATATGAGCATAAATGGGACGATAATTTCCACATGAAATACCAGAGGCTAGGCTTTACAGTCTTAAATCTCACACAATCGTTCAAAATCTCACACAATCGTTCAAAACCATTTACATGTAGTTGCCTATCATTTGGCAGAAAACAATGTCAAACCCAAAAGTTCCAACAGACAGATGAGCTAACCATTGGAAATGTGATTTTACATTCTTATTTTCGTATTATTGGCATACCATCATTTTGTAATGTTTTTTGTGCTTTTTTTTCAGCCTTTGATAACAAAAATGGCAATCTCACAGCAGATGAGGAGGAGCAACGACACATCACCAAGCACAAGATGCTGGGCAACATCCAGTTCATTGGTAAGATTTAAAGCTATGACTCCTCCCGCTTTTTCCCTAACTCCGCCCCTTCTCTGCCCCTTCTCTGCCCCACCCACCACACATCCCAAGCAGAAGGTAAATTCAAAGATATGGTTTCTCCCTCTTCCTAACTCTGCCCCTTCTGTGCTCCACCCACCACACATCCCAAGCTGAAGATGCTGGGCAACATCCAGTTCATTTCTAAGATTCAAAGATATGACTCCTCCCACTTCCTTACTCCACCTTTTCTCTGCTCCTCCCACCACCACACATCCCAAGCTGAAGATGCTGGGCAACATCCAGTTCATTGCTAATATTCAAAGATATGACTCCTCCCTTTTCCTTACTCCACCCATTCTCTGCTCCTCCCACCACACATCCCAAGCTGAAGGTGCTGGGCAATCCAGTTCATTGATAAGATTCAAAGGTCTGACTCCTCCCACTTCCTTACTCCACCTTTTCTCTGCTCCACCCACCTCACATCACCAAGCAATAGATGCTTGGGAAAATCTTATTCATTGGTAAGATTCAAAGCTACGACTCCTCCCACTTAATCCCTATCTTCGCCCCATCTCTGCTCCACCCACCACACATCCCAAGCAGGAGATGCTGGGCAATATCCAGTTCATTAGTAAGATTCAAAGATATGACTCCTCCTACTTACTTACCCTGCCTTTTTTCTGCTCCACCCACCACACATCCCAAGCAGGAGATGCTGGGCAATTTCCATTTCATTGGTAAGATTCAAAGGTATGACTCCTCCCACTTACTTACCCCGCCTCTTCTCTGCCCCGCCCACCACACATCCCAAGCAGGAGATGCTTGGCACCATCCAGTTTATTAATAAGATTCAAAGTATGACTCCTCCCACCTCCTAACTCCGCCCCTTCTCCGCCTGACCCACCACACCTCACAAACAAGATTGAGCCCTTCACCTTAAAAAAAATTCATGTCTTTTTTTTTTAGGTGAACTTGGCAAGCTTGAAATGCTACACGAGTCCATACTACACAAGTGCATTAAACAGGTATCTTGACCTTTGACCTAATTGAAAATATGATCTGATCTACTGACTCAACTTTTTAGGACTGATTTAGTTTTCATCTCAGCACATCTTGGTTGTGAATTGAACAATATCTTCTAATGCTTGCATTGAATTGTGCTTTCTAAAATATGAATCGATTCAATATTTATATTTGAAATTTTTTTCGGAAACTTTTTTTTTCTTCAGCTGCTGTACAAGCGAAGCAGCGAATCGTTACAAGAGAAGGCGGAGGACTTCGAGTGTCTGTGTAAGATAATGAATACAGTGGGCCGGAGACTAGACCATGACAAAGCAAGGGTGAGTAGTGAGTCCGAGACTAGACCATTAGACCGGAGACTAGACCATGACGAAGCAAGGGTGAGTAGTGAGTCCGAGACTAGACCATTAGACCGGAGACTAGACCATGACGAAGCAAGGGTGAGTAGTGAGTCCGAGATTAGACATTAGAATGGAGACAAAACCATGACGCAGCAAGAACGAGTTGTAGTGAGTCCGAGACTAGACCATTAGATTGGAGACTAGACCATTAGATTGGAGACTAGACCATGGCAAAGCAAGAGGAGTAGTGAGTCCGAGACTAGACCATTAGACCGGAGACTAGACCATGACGAAGCAAGGGTGAGTAGTGAGTCCAAGATTAGACATTAGAATGGAGACAAAACCATGACACAGCAAGAACGAGTTGTAGTGAGTCCGAGACTAGACCATTAGATTGGAGACTAGACCATGACAAAGCAAGAGGAGTAGTGAGTCCGAGACTAGACCATTAGATTGGTGACTAGACCATGACAAAGCAAGGGAGAGTAGTGAGTCCGAGACCACACCATTAGACTGGAGATTAAACCATGACAAAGCAAGGGTGAGTAGTGAGTCTGAGACTAGACCATTAGATTGGAAACTTAACCATTAGATTAAAGACTTGACCATTAGATAGGAGACTTGACCATTAGATTGGAGACTAAGCCATGACAAAGCAAGGGTAAGAAGGGAGTCCGAGACTAGACCATTAGATTGGTGACTAGACCATGACAAAGCAAGGGAGAGTAGTGAGTCCGAGACCACACCATTAGACTGGAGATTAAACCATGACAAAGCAAGGTGAGTTGTGAGTCTGAGACTAGACCATTAGATTGGAGACTTGACCATAAGATTGGAGACTAAGCCATGACAAAGCAAGGGTGAGAAGTGAGTCCGAGACTAGACCATTAGATTGGAGAATTGACCATGACAAAGCAAGGGTGAGTAGCGAGGCGGAGACCTGACCTTTAGACTGGAGACTTCACCGTGACTGAGCAAGAGTTATATCTATAGGTGGGAACAAGACTAGACTAGACTGGTGCCAGACTAGACTGGTGTGTGAATTTGTATTCTCTCTTTTGTTTCCTACTCAGTCTTGGATGGATCAGTATTTTGAGCGCATGAGCCGTTTCTCAGATATGCCAGAGTTGCCGGCGAGAATTCGCTTTATGCTGCAGGACTGCCTGGAGCTTAGACGCAACAATGTGAGTATACCGCCCTCTGCTGATCATATCGAGCCCAGTTTTGTGACGTTGGCTATTCTAACCCTAACCCTCCAGGGTATGTTTGCCAAAGTTTTCACCATTTTCGACAAAAATAATCCCAACGCGAACTGGTTAATAGTGAGATTGGCTAATACGGTAAATCTCGGAAAATCCAGTATTTTTATTCCTTTTTTCTCTCTATGACAGTGGGTGGTGAGACACGCTGCTGTTGTGCAAGGTCCTAGGACTATACGTCAGGTCCATCAAGATGCTTATAAGGTAAGAACATCGGCAGAGTGACCTCCGTACCGTGGGTACGCAGGTGACCGAATTTTTTGGAGGAAAAAAAAAATGAGGGCCAATGATGGTCACCTTCCATCTAATCCTCATTGAACCCTTGCCAAATCAGCTGGTTCAATGAACTTTGCAGCCAGGGCTTCACCCAGGCCGTGTCAACAAACTTTCGACCAGGCCTCCTGCCAAGTCTCATTGAAACATATACAAACACCTGTAACTTGACACAGCCATCTCCCTTCATAAACGCAAACCACAGCCGCCAGTCAATTACCTTTTAAGTGCACTGTCTGGCAACTGCCTGGACACTGTCTGGCACGTGGCTTTTTGTTGTTCTGACATGAATAGGGTCTTGCGTAGTGCGGGGAAGTACCTGTGGCCCAAAGGGCCACCGTTGGCGAGTTCTGATAAAAAAAAATTTGTAAACGCAGCGCAGGGTTAATAAGTACTACTGTTAGTATACAAATGAAGAATGTTTATGAGTGCAATGGTAAGAATAATTTCATGAGGTGACAAATGTCACCTGATTAAATAATTGTTTCCATTGCACGAATTAGGAAACATTCATGAGTTGTTTTACACAACACAGTAAATAAATCCTTGTCATCTGATTGGTCAGAGCAACCAATCCTTGCATCTGATTGGTCAAGAGCCACCAATCGTGTGACCATGCAATGGAACTTCTATTTACCGTGGAATGGAACTTCTATTTTTGCTGTGCAACCGGGCCGTGGGTTGCAATGAATAATTCAATGACATGTGATTACTAACCCACCAATCAGATGACAGGATTTATTGAGTTGTTGTATAATGCTTCTTAATTAGTTCTTCTAAGAACAGTGAAATTTGAATTAGTCAAACCTCAAGGCAATGGGCTCAAATTTTGAGTTAAAGGGAAAATACAACATTTGCAAACATCAAAAAATAAAACTACCAAATCATTTTGAAACACCGTGCTGGACTGTTAGTGAATGACAGTGTAAAGCATCCTGTAAAATCATGGCACCTGGTATACTGTCATTTTCAAGAAAAGTGGTATTTTTGTATCAATTTCCAACGCTGATCGGCCGACCAGCATTGGAAAACACTGGCTTTTTTTCAAATACTGGCCCCAATTGACCATCGCACTTGTTTGCAATCGATTACACACCTATGAACGGGTACAAGCCAGCTAGACTGGTTCCCTGACAATACAATTCCCCAATGTATGTAAACAGCTCTGTTTCTTCTTATATGGAGTCCAGGAACCAGACTACAGGAAAATGATTGTTTTTCTTGGTTTTTATAGCATTTCCGAACCCAAAACCTCAAAAAAGTCAGTGTAACTATATTTGCTATATATTTCCAACCCCCCCAATTCCACCTATTTCTGAAAATTACAGCAAAAGCAAATGATGTATATTCCCTTTAAGCAAAGTTGTGAGTTATCCAATGGACTTTCTGTTCAACATCAATAGACAAGAATATTTCTTACTTTGAGTCAGAAGGGTTTTGAGTTATCGAGGTTCCATTGTACTTCTGTAATAGTACTTCAGCTGTGCCGTGTTTTTTTCTCCCAAAGACATTTTGAGCAACATGTGTGCTGTTCAGAACATTTTGCACACTGCATGCACATATGTGTTATGCATTATATGCGCGGTTGTATTTTCCTCTGAAGACTGTTTATGAGAAGGGACTATTGGCCATCCCAGCCAAAACATAACTTCCAAATTGTTTTTGTTTTGTTAAAAAAAAGAAGAATTTTCTTTCATTTTTTCAGGATGCCGGCATGTCACATGACATGGGGCGTTCCCATGGTGATTTCTTCGGCCCACTGAACGGTGATCGAGGTTTGCATGGTGCGTGGGATTCCCGGGGAGGGGCAATGAGCGATATCTTCCTACAAGACACAATGTGTAAGTTCTTCTCTCTTTCACATACGCAGCTTCCTTTTCTCAAAAGAGGGGGGAATAATCCAATGTTGTATAAGTGTTAATATAGTATGCATTTAGGGCCCGTGACCATTCAGCCCCGGTATGAAAAGGGCCCCCCGGTAAGCTCGTCCCCTCCCAAGAAGTCCTCTCGTACCGTCCCAGCTACCGGCCCAGGAGCTGGTCCGGTTGCTAATCAGGAACTCCTCTATCCTGGGGTCTATTGTTTGCAACTATTGACACATGTAATATATCCCAGAAGAAACCCGCTTGTGGTTTTCATCTCTCAGCGCGAAACAGTAGAAAACTTTCGTCGGCACAGATCAAAACCCCTGCCATGCAGTTTCGAGCACAATCAGACCGTAAATTACCAAGGCGTTATGGAAGGATTTTATCTTTAATCCGGTAAGTCTGCTATTGTTCTGCTCTGGACGTTCTCTGAAGGGCAATAAATTGATGCGCCTGACTGATTTCAAAACTTCTGGTCAGACAGGACCATATACCGGACGAGACTGGGCTGAAGACTGGACTGGCTCTGGACTGGACGAGGTACCGGGGGGCCCTTTTCATGCCAGGGCTGAATAGTCAGGGTCCCTTAGTGCACGGGCATGGCCAAATGCCGCTCACATCACAAAAAAAGTTCTATTAGTGGATTCTCTTTTTTTCAGCTGGTAAAGTTGGCACCGGGCCCGGGACTATCGAGATGGAACCTTACTCGAACTTCATGATGCAACAACAACAGCAACAACAGATGAGAAACCCACAGCGTAACATGGACAGACAAAACCAAGGTTGGTGTCTTGCCTTCCTGGACCCTAAAAAGATAAATTATATGATATTTATTATAGGGAATATACATCATTTGCTTTTGCTGTAATTTTCAGAAATGGATGGAATTGGGGGGGTTGGGAATATATAGTAAATTAGTTACACTGACTTTTTTTGAGGTTTTGGGTTCGAAAATGCTATAAAAACCAAGAAAAACAATCATTTTCCTGTAGTCTGGTTCCCTGACTAGAAGAAACAGAGCAGTTTACGTATATTGGGGAATTGTAAGGTCAGGGAACCAGTCTAGCTGGCTTGTACCCGTTCATAGGTGTGTAATCGATTGCAAACAAGTGCGATGGTCAATTGGGGCCAGTATTTGAAAAAAAGCCAGTTTTTTCCCTGATCGGCCGACCAGCGTTGGAAATTGTTACAAAAATACCACTTTTCTTGAAAATGACAGTATACCAGGTGCCATGATTTTACAGGATGCTTTACACTGTCATTCACTAACAGTCCAGCAAGGTATTTCAAAATGATTTGGTAGTTTGTTTTTTTGATGTTTGCAAATGTTGTATTTTCCCTTTAAACGCCATACAAAAAAATACTCACCTTCAGAATGTGGATTAAGCACTGGAGATGGTGGCGGGAGATGCGTGCTGCAGCCGAAAGTTCTAAAGAGATGCAGGATCACCCCTGATGTCATTGCACACCTCGGTCATGTATTGCGCCAGACGATCGAAGAGGTGTGCAATGACATCAGGGGTGATCCTGCATTCCTTCAGAAGCTTTCGGCCCGAGCACACACGCCTTCCGCCACCGTCTCCAGCCCTGTATCGACATTGGAAGACGCCAAGTCGAAAGTGGCAGATTCTGAAATTGAGTCCTTTTTTTTCCCGTAAATCTCAACCTCTTGCACAAAGCTGAGGATGGACACGGCCCATCATCATCATCGGTACAGTCAGACCTCAACCTCTGACCCCTTGACCTTTTTTTTTTTGGACCCAGGAAACTACCAAGGTAACTACAACAATCCCCCGCCACGCCTACAGCAGCAGATGAATCAACAGGGTATGGGCAAGGAAGGGGGAGGCGGCGGGTACATGGGCCAACGAAACAACCTACCGGGCCAACGAGAAAACAAACCGCCACGAATGACCAAGATGAACTCTGATCAGGTGAGATTGAAGGGAATATACATCATTGGCTTTTGCTGCAATTATCAGAAATGAACTATTTGATGGGTTAGTATAATAGATCAAATATTGTTTAACTGACATGTTTGGAGTTTTGTGTTACAAAAAATGTTTAAGTAGTCTGGTTCCCTGACTCCACTAAAGATAAAATGGATCAATATTTAGATGTCAGAAAATTGTAAGGTAAGGGAACCAGTCTAGCTGGCCTGCACCCGTTCATGAACATGTAACCAATAGCAAGCAAACAAACTTTGGACTGAAAAAAATTGTAAATTTGGAGCAGTAGTTGAAAAATAGTTAGGTTTTTCCAACGGTGGTCGGCCGACCACCGTTGGAAATGTATACAAAAATACAATTTTCTTGAAAATGACTTGACATGTATGATGTATGATGGTGCGTGGGTTCGAACCCTGCCAGGAACATGGTGTTTGTGCCCTTGGGCAAGACACTCAACTACAATTGCCTCTCTCCACCCAGGAGTATAAATGGGTACCTGTAAGGGTAGAGAACCGAATGTGCGCTGGTGCATGGGTTCAAACCCTGTCAGGAACATGGTGTTTATGCCCTTGGGCAAGATACTTTACTTCAATTGCCTCTCTCCACCCAGGAGTATAAATGGGTACCTGTGAGGGTAGAGGATCGAATGTGCGCTGGTGCATGGGTTCAAACCCTGCCAGGAACATGGTGTTTGTGCCCTTGGGCAAGACACTTGACTACAATTGCCTCTCTACACCCAGGAGTATAAATGGGTACCTTAGAGGGTAGAGAACCGAATGTGCGCTGGTGCATGGGTTCAAACCCTGTCAGGAACATGGTGTTTGTGCCCTTGGGCAAGATACTTTACTTCAATTGCCTCTCTCCACCCAGGAGTATAAATGGGTACCTGTGAGGGTAGAGAACCGAATGTGCGCTGGTGCATGGGTTCAAACCCTGCCAGGAGCATGGCGTTTATGCCCTTGGGCAAGACACTTTACTACAATTGCCTCTCTCCACCCAGGAGTTTAAATGGTTACCTGTGAGGGTAGAGGACCGAATGTGCGCTGGTGCGTGGGTGTGAACGCTGCCAGGAACATGGTGTTTGTGCCCCTGGGCAAGACACTTGACAACAATTGCCTCTGCATGGGTTCGAACCCTACCAGGAACATGGTGTTTGTGCCCTTGGGCAAGACACTTTATTACAATTGCTTCTCTCCACCCAGGGGTATAAGTCATGTAAGTGGGTACCTGTGAGGGTAGAGGACTGAATGTGTGCCGGTGCATGAGTTCAAACCCTGCCGGGAGCATGGTGTTTGTGCCCTTGGGCAAGACACTTAACTACAATTGCCTCTCCAATTAGGAGTATACATGGGTACCTGTGAGGATAGAGGACCGAATGTGTGCTGATATCGGCTGTCGCGTGGCCTGGTGTCCTGATGAACGAGGAATAATTATAAAGCGCTTTGAGATGAATGATACGATGGAAGGGGTTGTATAAGCATTTCAATTTATTTTCTATTCATTCAATAACGACAACCTTTTTCTTCTTTGTCCAGCTCAACCTCCGTCCCAACTCCAGCAGTATGCTGCTCAAGCCGCAAGGGCCCAGCATGCTACCCCCTAGCACCAAGAAGACCATCTCCCAGCCGCCTAGCCTGGTCCCGCCCAAACCCAACAACCCTCCACCCTCGTCTCGGCAGCCTCCGGTCGATAACCTTCAGTCTGGATTCCCTCCGCTGAGCGTCAAGCAGACCACCAACGCAGAGCGTGGCAAGCAAGCGAAGAAACAGGCCCCTAGCAAGGAGGACTTGCTCAAGTCTATGGTTGGTTACAAAAACTCTTTTTCCATTAACCCTAACCCTGCCAGACGTAGCACAGTGCATCAGGTGGAAAAGTCTGGTGCACTTTGAAGAATTCAGCTACCAATACCAGTGCATGAATGGCCAGCTCTGAGACAATGAGAGCTAATCCCATTGAACAATGCCACAGTTGTATCCTGCTGCATTCGGCGACCACAGACTCTGAGGCAGTCTGGCCTTGAGACTTTTGGCCTGTTGGATCTTGCTACACTTGGCAGGCTTGTCTGTTAGCTAATTGTTGCATGTTGCTGCGTTTGGCAGGGTTTCTAGCCAAAATACCCTGGAAGGTTAGGGTAAGGATGCGTTCGATAAGCTCACCCGGGTCGTGCCGTTCGATTAGCTCTGACGTCATTCTCGGGGCTCAACCGGGTCAGCCACTACAGACCCTGCTCGTGGAGCAGAGTCAGTGGTGGAAATACATCACACGCATGCATTCATTCCAAGAAACGGACAAATATGGCTTTGAACAGCAGAAAGATCAAGTGGACCCAAAAATCAACTTCGTTTGAAGCCTAAATATAATTTATTACTAAGATTTGAAACTTTGCATAGTAGTAGTATGAACTAGTGAAGGTTTGCGGTAACACCATGTAGAAATCTCTCTTGGGAAGATGTGTGGTTCTGAAAAGAACCAGTCGGTTGTAAGACTCGACGTTCCGATCAGTATGCGCTGATCGTCTTCAGGAGAACCTGAACATCGAGTTTTCAACCAACGGGTTCTTTTCAGAACCACACATCTTCCCAAAAGAGATTTCCACATGGTGTTATTGCAAACCTTCACTAGTTAACTATTTCAGGATCAGGAATCATGAAGGTCCGCGTTTGAGCGTTTGAGTACTGCGACTTTCATGGCTAACCTCTTTGCCCTTATCCGAGTCGACCCGGATGAGCTACTTGAAAGCACCCAAAATTGGATTTATTGCGGAAAAGTTTACAATAAAATTCGGCTCAGCTAATTCTACTCGGTCAATCATGCTTCACAACACATTAGTCTTGTTGACTTTTTGACAAATTCAGTCAATTACTATTAAATAAAAGAGGAAGTACTGATCTTTACCGTTTCTTTTTTTGCTGTGACAGGAGACGTTGATGAAGTCTTACTCGACCTCTGATGACCTCACAGCCGCAGTGGACGGATGGAAGGACATGCGTGTACCCAGCGAGCATGTTGCTGCCTTGCTGTGTAGCGTCATGACAGAAGCGCTGACCGAGGGCGACGCGGAGAGAGAAAGCGTTAGCAAATTGATCTCGGCACTCAAGCAGCACGATGCAATCACATCAGCACAGTTCATAGACGTAAGAAAATGATTTAGAATAATTTTAAGTAATGCTTGTGTTGGCATAATATGGACTTCAACGTACACTGTACTGACACAGAGTCCACAAAATAAACATCTCATATAAGGCCCCCAAAATAATAGTCGGTCTCTGGTCAGACCGAAGTTCCGGAATTGATGCGGCGACACAGGCTTTTTTCTTTTTTTGGTGGCTTCTTTTCTTTTCAAGCTTGTATTGTACAGACAAGGTGGGTACTATTTTGCTTTTTTGTGTCCTCATTATACATTGGTGTTCTCCATAATTTGCCTTGGTGCCCTTTATCATTTGCCTTGGTGCAATTTCCCCATTCCTTGGTGCTCCTTGGTACAAAAATTTGAGGGGGCGCGGCAATAGAGGGCGCTGTTGTAGCTTCCGTGTTAATTTGAAGAGAAGAAAAGGGTTGACGCGCATGATTAAAATCGACGCTCGCGCTGACCAGAGACCGAGTTTTTTTTTTTTGGCCTTAAAGGTAATATACGACGTTTACAAACATCAAAAAACAAAAATACCAAATTGTTGTAAAATACCTTACTTGACTCTAAGTGAATGATAGTCTCAAGCATCCTGTGAAATCATGGCACCTGGTGTGCTGTTATTTTCAAGAAAAAGTGCAATTTTTGTATCAATTTCAAACCGACCATCGTTGAAAAAAAAACCTGACTTTTTGGGTTAAATGCTGCCCCCAATTTACCAAATTTAGTTAGTCCACATCTTATTTGCAATTGGTTACACATCTAGCCAGCTAGTCTGACCTGATAATTCCCCAACGTGTATAAATTGCTCCGTTTCGTCTGAAGTAGGGTCAGGGAACCAGACTACAAGAACAGCTTTTTTTTCTTGGTTTTTTTTCGGCATCTATG
>JASAOE010000817.1:0-75000 GCA_029964075.1 Patiria pectinifera | reverse complement strand
CCCGACTAAACTTAGTGCAAATATATGGGAGTCCAGAGAGGCCACATACATGTAAAGCTTATTCTCGATCATAACCCCATCTAAAAACACGTTGAAATTGTGCAGCAGCAGGATTCCAGTCAAACCAGTGAGTTTGGCGGTTTTGAGGCATCATCTTTCATTGAAAAAAAAACTTTTTCATTTTGCCGACGCGCATGGCTACGGCGACGCGCTAGCATAACAGAAACCGGAGACTTTTTTTTTTGGCCTTATACATGTAGGCCAATTAGGCATGAGTAATAATGATGTAGCGTCATGCATGCCGGTGTTTGTGTATACACGCACCAGGAAGTGTTGCAAATTGTGAAAGCTACTCCTTTCGGAATAATCCACATGGAGTTAGCGTATTCCTTTTGTGAAGCACATTCCACATGGGAATGAGCACATTTTGTATCGGAATAAGCACATTTTTTTTTTTCTGTGGAAATAACCAGTGTTTCATGAATGTGCTGCACCGGAATAATCTGTTCCCGAATATATAAACATTCCATATCAAACAGAATGTTCCAAAGACTCGATTCACTGTCTGACCTCGTCTTCCGTATCACAGGCCAACGTTTCAAGCTCTGCGACCGAGATGTTCAACACCAGATGTCGGCATTTACGAGACCCGTCTCTCCACACCAAGATGTACCTGTGTGGCACCTTACAGCATCCTGAGAGGATACCACGGATTCTATCAGACGGCTTCTCAGAGCAAGGTGGGTGGTCTAGATGGTAGTCTGGCTCAATCTCTCAGATATTCTTCAACAAGAATACTGGTTCAGTCTCACAGATATAGACAGTTTGCACAAGTACCCCCTCTCTTGGTTGAAAAGAGAGAGTAAAATGGGACTCAAAAGCATTGTTGTCATATACCTGGCCGCATGGGAAGATTAGTGTTGAATCATACTGTAACCAAGCGGGGGAAAAAGATATAACTACGTCAAGTATAACCAGTCAAAAGGACTGAAATAAGGAGCTAATTACAGGCTTGTAAATTTTGAGTGAATCAAATGAGATTTTCATCCAGTCACCAACATTACACAGATTCCCAATTTACATATAAAGATTGATGTGTAAAGAAAATACGAGTGAGAAGTCAGAAATTTGTCCAACTACACGTTTTAAGTGTTTCCAACTTCAGTAGTTAAATACAGATAATTGTGAGGCTACTTTGCAGGGGGCACAATACAGCCTCAAAGTCCTTGTACTAGACCTTATTTTTGAGCAAATTCTGCCCCTGAGGTTAGTGCGTTCTTGTAATGCTTACAGCTTTTGGTCCCTTCAAAGCTGATATATGTGACATAAGCAGCAACAAGTGTGCTAGTGGTTGTGTTGAATTTAGTTTTTGGCAAATCCATCTCCTATATTTTCCAACTTTTCTTGCCTACTTGTGTACTTTCAGATTTCAGTCATGGAGAATTTGGCGTCGGTCTCTACTTCAGTCAACACGCTTCCAAAGCGGCTCACTTCTCAGCGGTAAGGACATTTATTGATGTACCAAATATATCTGTTGCAGTCATATCTTTTTCCCTAAGAAGTCAGGAAAGTTGTCGGCATTCTTGAAACACTCATTCAGTTTCTATACATAATAATATTAGAGTATTGAAATATATTTTTGAAATATCCATGTTTTTGAAATGGACTCGTAAAGGATATCAGCCACTCGCAAGTGTTTTTCATCTTGATTGTAATTTTACAATAATCTTCGTATTACTTTTAATTTCTTTTCTGTTTTCCAGCTTGGGAAGCTTCTACTAGTTGAGGTCGGTCTGGGCAAGACAGATTCGGTAGTCAAGCCAGACAACACTAGAGTAGCTCCCCCAGACGGATTTGACACAGTTGTGGTAAGATGTAGAAGTTAACAGTGCTTGCAAATGCCAATCTTGGGTTACATTTTAAACCTGAAATCTGCCAAACTCTGCGACTATATCATTTTACATAAAACATTTGCCAGGTTGCAACTGACAGGACTTGAACAAATGGCAATTTTTGATGGTACATCTGAATAACTTGTGACTTGAATTGAGACTTCATGCCTTGTGACTGACTAGTGATTAACTTGTGATGACTAGTTTGAAACTCTGGGAAAGTACATAAGCTGTAAGCATTTGGCTCATCAAATAAATTGTATTAAATTCAAGACTTGAGTTGTGGATGTATTTAAGAACAAAGCACTCTGGATTAAACTCATTTTTTAAAACTCATTGTTATTTTTTCTCAGACACCTGGCAGGCTGTCCTTACTTAGTGGAGGTGATGGGATGATCAGTGGATGCCAGGAGTATGTCATCTTTGATCCGTGTCAAGCGATGCCTCTCTACCTCATAGAATACAGGCTAGAGTGACATCACAAGATGAGGGTCATTGGAGGCTGTCCTTACTGAGTGGAGGTGATGGGATGGTCAGTGGATGCCAGGAGTATGTCATCTTTGATCCGTGTCAAGTGCTGCCTCTCTACCTCATAGAACATCGTTTATAGTAACATCACAAGATGAGGGTTATCGGAGGTTGTCCTTACTGAGTGGAGGTGATGGGATGATCAGCGGATGCCAGAGTATGTCATCTTTGATCCGTGTCAAGCGCCTCTCTACCTCATAGAATACAGGCTAGAGTGACATCACAAGATGAGGGTTATCGGAGGCTGTCCTTACTGAGTGGAGGTGATGGGATGATCAATGGATGCCAGGAGATGTCATCTTTGATCCATGTCAAGCGCCGTCTCTACCTCATAGAATACAGGCTAGAGTGACATCACAAGATGAGGGTTATCGGAGGCTGTCCTTACTGAGTGGAGGTGATGGGATGATCAGTGGATGCCAGGAGTATGTCATCTTTGATCCGTGTCAGCGCTGCCTCTACCTCATAGAATACAGGCTAGAGTGACATCACAAGATGAGGGTTATCGGAGGCTGTCCTTACTGAGTGGAGGTGATGGGATGATCAGTGGATGCCAGGAGTATGTCATCTTTGATCCATGTCAAGCGCTGCCTCTCTACCTCATAGAATACAGGCTAGAGTGACATCACAAGATGAGGGTTATCGGACGTTGTCCTTANTGAGGGGAGTAGATGGGATGGGCAGTAGATGCCAGGAGTATGTCATCTTTGATCTGTCAAGTGCTGCCTCTACCTCATAGAATACAGGCTAGAGTGACATCACAAGATGAGGGTTATCGGAGGTTGTCCTTACTGAGTGGAGGTGATGGGATGATCAGTGGATGCCAGGAGTGTCATCTTTGATCCGTGTCAAGCGATGCCTCTCACCTGATAGAATACAGGCTAGAGTGACATCACAAGATGAGAGTTTGATATCGAACCTCAAGGTATGGACAATACACTTTAAGAGGCTAATTCCTCGGATCTCTTTAGCATTAAAGTCTGTTACACAAAACAAAAATTGCTTGGCAAACACAGGTTACCAACCAAACTGTTATGCAATGTAAACCACTTTTAACTGGTTCCCAGCAGGTTTTTGTCACTGATCTCGCTATACTGACTGTATAGCATATACCCATCATGCTGTACATTAAGTTATACCGCTTTTTGACCAGTTCACCCCAGTCTTCCGAAAATGGCCGCCGAATTACGAATATCTACATGTACATACAGTGCACTGTGTCAAGATTTGACCCGCATTTTGTTCATGTACACGTATTATGATGTTCTAAAAAGGACAAGTTTTCGTTGTGATTATATTTCCAAATGTCACAAAAAGTGAACTGCGGCATTAAAAACGTGAACCGTGACATTTTGAAAAACTGTGAACCGTGGCAGACAAAAGGTACCCACAATGTTACAAAAGTGAATCACGTTATTTGAGAACAGATTGAAGACGGCAAGTTTAAAGAAAACCGAATGGTCTCCGCAATGTGGCTTCAAATGACTTCCTTCTGCAGTTCTCTGTATGCTATCCAGTCAGTATATAGAGATCAGCGTTTTTCTGCTCAGTAGATTGGCTAAGCTTAACTCTCTGTCGAGGAGCTCTATGACATTGGTCCCTGGTTGATGAGAAGATTGTCTCTGAAAAGTGCCCCCTCAATCTTCAAAAAGATTTTGTTGACACAATAGGAGGATTCTATTTGTGGCTTGTACCAAAATGGCGCCCTCTTATTGTGTCCAAACATTAAAGAGGTTGTGGAATGCTCAAGACATTTCCGTCATTTTGCATATGTAGTTTAAGGTGATGAAATAAAACGACTATTGTTTCTGTCATAAAACGAGTACAAAGGGTACTTTTGAGAGCTATTTTCATGTCTCGACCCGAGGCATTGCAATTTGTGTAAAGTCGTTACAGTGGCAGCAAACAAAACACAGTAAATCGTGACGTAATAAACAGGACTCATTTATGCTACGCTGCATCGGGAGTCCTGTTTATTACGTCACGATTTACTGTGTTTTGTTTGCTGCCCGCAACGATGACTTTTACACAAATTGCACGTTCGGGTCGAAACAGGCATGACAGGACTTGAAAAACAGCTCTCAAAAGTACCTTTTGTACTCATTTTATGACAGAAACAATAGTCGTTTTTATTTCATCACACCTTAGGCTACATATACCCGAAAAATGACGGAAATGTCTTCAAGCATTCCACAACCTCTTTAATGTGATTATGAACCGGAGTTTGTGTGCTTTTTCACTTCTGCCCTGGTTCCTGCCTCCTTCATTTTAAAGTCTTAAGAAGTAATCACACAATGGAAATAATATCCTGAGGTGGCAGATGCACCTGAGCTTCGCCTCCTGGGATGGACATTCCATCTGTCACAAATCGATATTATTCTTTCCATTCCACAAATGTGAAACATTCTTTGTTTTATGCAACACCTGAATAAATCCTCCTCATCTGATTGGTCAGAGCCACCAATCGTGTGACCGTGGAATAGAACTTCTATGTACTGTGGAATAGAGCTTCTATTTTTGCTGTGCGGTCGGGCCGTGGTTGGGACAAGTAATTCAGTGACATGTGATCAACGACCCGCCATGACGGGGATTTATTCACGTATTGTAATGTTTAATTAGAATATGACATTTTTTTTTAAATACAAGTCGATAACCCCACTACGCCTCTTCAGTGGTCTTTTTGGGCAGTGTCTCTAACCTCCCCACTCCATCAAAATCCATTCCCCCAATTTGGGGGACTTCGGTAGGCAAGCCATCTGTACCAAGTCCATCAAAATCCATCAATAGTAGTGGTGGTCTTGTGGTGGATTTTAGCGGATTTGGTCCTGAAGCATTATGTGAAGCAGGGTCAATGATGGATTTTGGTGGACTTGGTCTACTACATAGTAAAAGACAATAGGGAGTTAATTAAATAAGCAAGGTAATTCAGCCAATAATGTGCCTTGTTAAAAGGTTTTTTTTTTTTTTCAAAGTCATAATTTCTTTTGACAAAGTTTGATTTTTATATGCCTGTACCTATTGTTGATATTGTGTGTTATGCACATATATTTAAATTATTCATAAATGTATATTTTTGTGTATATACTGTGAATCACATTCCGTCCAGCAATGCCTACTGCCATTCGGTACTCCATTCTTTTCCTATATTTCTATCTCAAATCCATTGAGAGTTAATTTACTGCCTTGGTCCTTCAGGCTTGTGATGTAAATTGGTTGGTAATGGAATTCGCAGTGCGTAAAATTAGGGGGGAAAATAAAATACTGATATGTAGAATTCCACGGGGAGTTGTGCATGACAGCACGGCAAAGATACTGATTTGGTTAGGTAGTCGGTGAATTATGCTCATTTAAAATGCCTCAGCGGTTCTGCTTATTTCATTTATTTTGCAGTATTTTTTTATAAAAAACTAATGGCCAAAGATTGATGAGCTGGGATTATTCCGTGATAGGCGGACTCAAAATATACGTAATGATGCTAAATATTTGCACTTAAATTTTTTTTATATTGAAGAGCCGTCCAATGGTATTATCTTTTCTATAACAGAAAACATAATATACTTGTGTGTGATGTCAAACCATTGTAAAAATAAATTTTCAAACATTTTGTTTAAAAAAGAAGCATCTTTTGAAGTTGCAAACCAGTCATAGTTGCTGCCTTAACATTTCTTGAGTCCAGTCTTAAGCTAGAAGTTTGCACTTATGAAATATCCTCATTATGAATTACAAACGGAACCCACAGAGACCCAGTTTTGAAAATTTGCACTTATTGTACAAGCACGTGGTCGCCGGGTTTTTTTTTTTTTTAAGCAAAAGGCCTTTGTTGTGGAACAAAAGGATTTCTGTCTGCAGCTGTGCGCAGTTGACACACAGCTGCCAGTCTATAAAATATCAAGTGTCTAAAAAATTGAATTATTCTAGAATAGTCATATATCTATGATGTGGTTTAGTATCCACAGTCAGTCTTTATTTCATGTACTTCTACTACTTGACCGAGAGCATCATTATGTGATATTTACTGTTGTTTGCCCAAGGCCCATTCGAATCAACACTTGATTAGATTTCAGACTGTCAAATTGTATGTCTGGCGTTTGATGACCTGCTTGTGGCAGATGAGGTTACATCGCGGAAGGAAACATCATTAGTAAACGGGAAAAGGAAACGACATGGTACGTGGAGTCAGCGTGGTATATCATTATTATTATTATTCAGTGCACTGCCGTTAAATACTCTGCGTTATTTATGTAGCTGTCATTTCGCGGTGTGTACGCAACTCCAAGTCAATGGAGTGATGCGTAATTGCACTCCCTTGGGGCAAGCTTTTCACTCTGTTGCCAACGTTACGGGTGAAGATGTAATCACAAAACGGCCGGATCTAGGACCGTGGATGGCCTCTCTAGTCTTGCCGTGTTCGGTGATGTAAGACTGCTGGACGTTACTGTGACATTTGCGAGCTAAGTGGGCAAAAATATTTGCGAGTTTCACCGGGGGAGTACTGTAGGCCTAGTGTCATCACGCAGACACTTCGATCCTGTCATGTGTTTGACTGTGTTAGGCCCTCGAGGATGGCGATTAGAATAGGTGAACTTATATGACATTTCATACGATATGTTATCGTTTAGTCAGCCGGTCTGCTGATATAGCACGCATGATGGAACGTCCTCCCTTACAATATTACCAAACAATTACAGTGCGATGACCACATACAAATCTTAATTTCGATTTCTCAACATCGATTTCTGGGATGTGCGGGCTGTAAGGAGGCCTCTTCATAATCAAGTCGCAGCACACCCCTACTTGAGGCCTTCTTGATACTCAAGATATTGCACTTTTTACAAGGCAGCTGGCCGGTGTCCCAGCGGTCGGCCGTTGATGAAGCTCGACCGTCCGTGCGTGAGTTAGGTTTTTTCCCGCCGTTGATTCGCGCGTATCGCCCGGGGCACGTGGTCCGCGTGGAGTGACGAGAGTGTTTTCTACGCGCTGCATTTTTATTACAACTCCGGATCTCTATCGAGCGGCGGTCATCTATCGAACTGTTGGGTGTTTCGCTGGCTCTGCTCGGGAGTGCTCGCACGTAAGAAACCGGCGGGAAAATGAGATAAGGTGACACCAAATGTAGATTCTGGCTGGATAGTGAGTGCAGATTCGCTGTGGTGACACGAGTATTTACAAAATGGATCAATCACCGGCATCCTGCAGGTATGATGGCCGTCAACGGACAACCCGACGCCATCTGAGAGAAATCCTGGTCAGTACAAATGGTATTTTAATGACACATTTTGATAATTATTATTGGCAATACAGTATTGTTATCAATAAGATAAAGGTTTACGGTAGCACGGTGACACATTTCTTTTGTGAGTTTGTGAGGTTTTGCCCCTGGTTCTTTTCTGAAACTCCACAAACTCACAAAAGATTTTTTTTTTTCACATGGTGCTACCGTACCGTAAATCGTTATGTTATTGCTACCTTTGCTGCATACTTTCAAATCTTATTATTGTTATCATTTAATATCACAAGTATAATTCAACACTGGTAATTATCCTTTTAGAAATTAAAAATATGATCAGCTCAATTGATCTTAAAGACAACAATTATACTCTATTGCGAAGTTTGTTTCTGTCTAAAATGAAGAACAACCATAATTGGGAATTATAGATGTGATAGTTTAAACTCCAACAACCTTTTTGCAGAGAAGTGTTTGAGGTTATTAGAAGAAATTGAATACTTTTATTTAAAAAAATGCCTGTATTTATAAAAAAATAAAACTATCAACTTGGATAACATTCGCAGTGTCTCTGAGACAAAATTGGCCGTCACAGATTGTTCTTAGATAAAATTGCAGTTGATATACTGAGTGCGGAGTCTTCTAAAAGCAATCATGGAGCACCTAAGCCTGTACACGTATATGAAAGTTGAGCATCTTTTTATCCCCGACGATAACAGCACAGGCTGCAAACATCAAAGCAAATATTACATGCATATGCACTTATACGACTAAAATCCCTGTAGGTTCATGCTGATGCGCTTGTTTTTGTACTTGCACTGCACAGATTTCCAAAACAAGGAAATAATGCACATTATGATTCAGTGTATGAAACTTTCAGCATGAAAATCAACTTTCGGTTTTGAGGGAACGCTTGAAACGAAATTAGCACCTAGCACAACTCTAATTATGAAACTCCAGAGAAATGAGTATCCCTCTAAATAGACCTTACGCACGAGAAAGCCATTTTTGATCGTGTTCCCTGAATCTATTTTATAAATTATAAACTGTTGAATGGGATGGTGCCAGACTATTTTATGATTGGAGTGCGTCCCAAGCCTCACTTTCAAATATATTTTTTTTAATGTGGCTAAAAAATATTAGAGCATGTTTAATCACAAATTTTTAATTATTCATCAGAGCAGACGTATTGTAATGAACTATTTCATTGCTGTCATGTCTACTCGTAATTTCCAAAATTGAAGAGTTTACCTCGCTTTCAATTTAAAATGACCGACTCGTTAATAATTTGCGGGGAGACAACTTCAAGCGATTGAAATAAACCGAGGGCGGGGAGATTGTAGCCTTTTCTACGTCTGATTCGATCATCCACAGCGCAACATCTTCAAAAAAGCAATTTAGAGAGCCCATGTTCAACACGTCTTTTCTGTTCCATCAGAAAGCCTTGTACAAATAGTCGGCCTTTTACAGCCATCCCTGTAATAACCTGCCTAAAGGGCCTGGCTAAGCATGTAAAAACAGACTCGGTCGCGGCACGACTAACTCGTCATTGCATGATCGGTCACGGTTCTGGCATAGAGGCACTTAACTTGACTTATTACCAACCTAATGGCTGTCGCCTTCTGTTTGACAATTGAGCTACAAATCGACCTGAATATTCCCTGCACTGCAAAAACTGGAGTGTTAAATTTACACCATTGGTATCTATATAGGACCATCTGGTGTTCAATTTTACTGGTGTTGTCCTATATAGATACCTAATAGTGTTAAATTAACACTACAGTTTTGCAGTGTGTACTTGGTCGTTGAGGTTGAGTCAGTTATACAGGGTGAGTAAAAAAAACCCGAAACCCAAATGTCGGGACTTTTGTTTGATTGAAGTGCTGCATGTAGCACTTTCAAAATCTAGAATTTGAAAGCCCAATTCATAAACTTTCTTTTAGTACAGAAATCATTCTAATCACTCATGTACTTTTCAAGTTACGGAATTTTAAACACAACCACCGTTTTAAGGTTCTGTCCACCGATCACAAAAAAAAGATGTGCGTTCTTTCAGCAAAACGAAAACAATTCACACACATCCCTGTGTGATTTCCTTTCATTTTGCTGAAAGAACACTGAACTTTCTTTGTGATCCGTGGAATGACCCTTTAAACGGTGGCTGTGTTTAAATATTCCGTAACTTGAAAAGCACATGAGTGATTTGAATGATTTTTGTAATAAAAGAAAGCTTATGAATTGGGCCTTTATATCCTAGATTTTGAAAATGCTACATGCGGAACTTCCCTAAAACAATGGACCCAACATTTGGGTTCCGGGGTTTTTTTTGCTCACCCTGTAGACCGTTATTGATTTGTTTTGATAATTGGTACACGTATTTATTTTCATTTGTCAAAAAAATTGGGTCTTTTGACATTTTTATTTTAGCCATTTTCTTTTAACTAAGTCATATGTTTCCGAGTGAATCAAATTTTATTGAAATAAAACGGTGTATTTTTGTTTGTTTGGCTGCTCAAAATGTTGCACTTGAAAATGTAGAAGTATAAGCACAGCCTATTTTTCTGACCATGGAACCTTACGTGAGTTTGTGTGTACTCGCGCTATGCTTAATGAGATGGCGACAGTGTTATATGAAAACAGACATTTGAGCCCAAAGTGTGCCTGAGGCGATTATATATAGAGTTGCTCACTTCATGAAAACAAATCCCTGCATTATTTCACTGCAAATTATACATCGACTTTCACAATACATTCTCCTTACCACCCGAATGGGCGTTCACTTCATCTCTCCGTTTCGGTGTTCAGTTTTGGAGGATTTACTGGTATGAAGTTGGGCGATATTCAACACTAAATTTGGCCACCCCTCAAAGATTCCTTTACACTCGATTTTGTGAGTGCATGGCCGTGCATAGTGAGAACCTTTTTTTAAGCCTTGCCACCCGCAAAAGCTAAATCGGGCCACTTCCTGGGCATATTTGGGCACAAATACAAAGTTGAAAGTTAGCATTATTAATCTTTTTTTATCCGTAGTTTCTTCAATTCTTTACCATACCTCTCGAAATTCTCTTTGAATGATACAACATTTGAATTGCCCGAATGGTGCCGCATGCAAGAAATGATCAACCTATGCAACATTTATTATTGCCGTGGGGGAAAAATAACAACCGGGCCGCCAAAATAAAAAAAAACCGCGAATTTCAATCTATGTTTTCCGAGCCTGGCTTTAAGATCCTTCGCTGCTAAAAAAAAAATCGTCGAGACGGAAAACACCAAAGACAATCTATGTTTGTGCGAACCCACACCTTCGCTGCCTAAGAAGGCAAGAAACGACATGCAGCAAGAAATCAATTTTTCTGTTGTCGAGTGGCGTTACCTTCGCAACGTTGGGTTTTAATTTGGTCTGGAGAGGCGGAAGAGAACGGTTAATTACAGCCGGCCTCTTCAACATTGTAATCAAATTGTTGTAATATGCAAATGAAGAAAGGGATGCGATGTTTTTCCCAGTAAAACCTGGCTTACCATGGTGCTCATTTTGGGATGGTGTTATGCGCGCACTATTTGCATTACTGTCGTAATTTTGCGTTCATGAGTGCCAGTTGCGTGCATGTTTCTCTGAAATAAAGCCTACAATTGATATATCTTTCTTGTTGAAAATGGAAATTATTTTAAGATGGACTCCATCTTAAAACTCTGTCACCTCCGAAATGACAGAACTGACACAGAGGTTTTTTTTATATTTGCAAAGAGCAAACTCGTACATGGCCCTGAAATCAGCGCCATGGCCATGCAACTTTGTCTGGGACAAGCATGTAGTAATTGACTGTATTTTCCAACTGTGGTCCTGGGACGGTGACATATGACAATGACGGTTACAATTTGGTGAAAATCTGTTTACAAGTTGTATTAAGCTTGCAATCAACATTAGTGGATCCTGGGACGATACTTTTCCACACCACACCTTCGCTATATGGGCGCATATTGAAGCACTTAGAGTTGCAATTCAGGTTCTCGGACTATATTTTCCCTTGAAAAAAAAAACCCCTCCAAAACACAAATTGGCAAACGTAAAAATGTTCCTAATGACTAAGAAAAAAACCTTTTCAAGAGAAAAAGAAGTAAAGAAAGAAAGAAAATTCACACCTCGTGGGATTCAAACTCATGACCTACGGATGTACAGTCCAAGGTAGTGACACTACAGCAAGCCATCAGCTACATCCCTTTCAAGTTTACATTAATATTACAATGTGGAAATAGCTCACGATACTATTCTTTATCCGCTTCCTCTTTTGAAAAATAAAATACTTGAGCCCTCTCCCCCTCCAAAAATGTGGTTCTTGATCCGCCCTTGAAAATCAATGAAGTCGTATTGGCTTCGTATGAAGAAAACCATGCTTTATTTTGCCCTACCTCAAAAAGCAAAGCATGATTGTTGATCATTACCATGTTTGTTTGTCATACTATCGATGTTTAATATTTGTTATTGCCGTTGCCTCTCAAATCGCTTATAAAATGACATGCAGAATCCTATAGCCATAAATCTTCCTTAAAATCTGTTAAATGCGAAACTGAATCTCGTGTAAAATACAAACATTTTTTTAAAATGCTTTTACTTTAAGAAAAGCAAACCTGGACTAGAAAAAAAAGAGTTCTTTAAGTGCCCTGATGATTACTTCAATCTCTGTCCTGTAGGCTGAATCGATTAAAAAACAACTTCAGTTCACTCCAGACATCATGCATGCCCCAATCCTTGCCAAATCTCCTTATCTGTTCTGCTTGCGTGCTCGCACATAAATTTGTTTTCATTTGAAGAGGGTTTGAAGGGAGGGACACATGCCTTGTATATAAGACTCTTGCCGCTTGGGTCTTGCGCGCACAGAAATTAACTTTTCCATTATTCATTATGCAGTTTCTTTTTATCGATAGAATTTGAGGTTTTTTTCCTGTTCGTTCGGATGGAATGCTAATATACAGGGTGTATCAAAAAAAAGTATACACTTAGAGAAATGTATCTAAAAAGGATGTTTTATAATTTTTCAAAAATCTGTCACTAAATATTGATGGACCAAGGTCTTACGCTTTAATTGCCACCATGTCAATCTTCAGCTGTTCCGCATGAGTGAACACTAGCTATTTACTTTCACCAGATTTCAATTGGCTTGCGCACAAAAGTGAAATGGTTAAAACATAATCAAACACCGTGGTAGGGAAGTTTAGGCATGTGCTTTGTTGCTCACAAACTTTCATGAAAATTGGATTAACCCTTAGTCCTCCACAGGCCCATCAAGTTTGGACTCAAGTTGCGCCTTCCTCAAAACATTAACAACAGCATGACCTTACAAGTCAATGATTAGGCCTAATGGTAACCGTCATGAGGGAATGCAACGTTTGCACTTCATGCATGCACGATTCAGTCTTCGACGTGGCCACCATTTCTTTGCACACAGACTTCTGCCCTCCTCAGCATGTCATAAACTGCGCACCTAATCATTGCGGCATCCTGCCTCACAACAGCAACTTCGGCAGTAACACGTTCTTGCAGGTCATCCAGGTCTCTTGGTGGAGTGGTGTACACCTTAGACTTAACATGGCCTCACAAGAAAAAGTCCAGTATGGGGTAAGATCGGGCGATCTTGGGGGCCACTCGACGGGCCGGTTTTAATGCGATGAAGCGATCGCCAAACAATTCAGTGAGACGTTCAGTCACGATCCTCCTCTTGTGTGGTGGTGCCCCATCTTGCGCCCACCAGGCACGCCTAAATTGTCGTTTCTTCTGCCAGGACGATAATGACGAAAATCACGAACTTTTTCCGGGTCAAAACATTTTTCTGGACTGACCTAGAAAAGCGTCATTGTTTGACCCTGAAAAGGACTGTGCAGATATAGACTCATATCGGGGTCAATTTGACCCCGGAGATTTTAGAGTGTAGACTTGCCCGATACAAGGTTATTTCGATTGTGCCAACACGTATATCAACTCATCGTACGTGGTTCTTTTCCCATTAGGCCTATTAGGCCTATGTCTTGAAGAGGAAAAATAATCTTTAACGAATATTCAAGGAATGTTCAAAAATGCCGGTCTGTTACATAATCACTACTGCACTATTCCTTCTCCACGAAATGTAAATAAATGCAAAAACAGCATATCAGACAGAACTTTCTTGAACTTATCCTGTTTTTACTCCAATTCAGTTTATATTTCAGTAATTTTGGCAAGTATCTTTCTTGCGTCAACGGAAATGATCCTTCCTCGCTCTCATAGCATTCATCAATGGGACAGTTTACCCATTCATATTGGTCGAGAGCCCGTCACGTGCAGGGTGGTTTAAACGGTTGATATATAAAATACAAACTGATTTTAAACACATTATTCCTGTGTACACGTAGGCCTATATACCACTGTGTTCCACGCCACATCCACATAGACATGGCAAGAGGGGTGTTTCACAAAACATGAAAGTAAAATTTTAGTACAAAATTATTGGAAAATGGTGGATTTTTTTTCACCCGTTTTGGCTTTTTGACCGAAAGGTATTGATGAATGGGATTAAATATGTGCTTGGCCGGTTTTAAACGGGGTCTGGACGCTGATAATGGCCTGAGTCGTCGGTTCAGTCCATTATCAACTTCCAGGCCCCTAGCCGGTTCTGAACGTACTTGTTTAAAACCGGCCAAGCTCATATTTAATCCCTTAGTAATTCGCAATCATATATAAACTGCATGATATGATCGTAACGGCACAGAACACTCCCCATCTTGCTCCCAGACCGCAATTCAGTAAACGCAATGTGACGTCGCGTCATAACTAGTGGAATCTGTCATTGGTCCTGAGGCGTTGGTTGATTTTTGCCTCCGAGTCCCCAGTCCAAAATCAGTTAACCTCTCTCGGGACATTACAATTTGCATCACTCACTTAAAACCGGAGTTGCAGTTTTATGCGCATTTAATTGCGTTTTATGCAATCACCGAACGCTGTGAACGTTGCCTTTTCGTTCCAACCATCGGATGTTTCTAATAGTGTTTGAATATGAAGATAGAGCGAAAACTCAAGCTAAACCCAGCCGTGGGATCGCTTAGCCTCGGGCAACCGTTCATTCTCTTTCAAACTCTTGCATGATTAACTTGAATTTCATTTCATCGATTTTTTTGTTCTCCCCTCCTTGTTTGTTTCGCCTCCAGGATGATTTAGACCGGCAGGATCGGGCCCTCATGCGAGTATCCTCCGACCTTTTGGACACCATAGCAGCCCTGAAGGAGGCCCACGAGCTGTCCCTGAAGCACCGGCCGTGGACGAGCTCCGCCGTACGGGGTGATGAGCATGGCGCCGTTAATACGGGGACTGGGCCAGCAGGGACCGCGACGATAGAGGGAGGCAGTACGGGTCTCTGGACATGCACGACGGAGAAAAGCAGCTGAGAGATACCTGAGACTGTGCTTGTATGTCTGTTATCGGACTCCGTGGACCCCGAAAGAAACATATTTCTTGCCAGTAGACATTCAGTAACAAAATTATCGCTATTGTATAGTTATTAAATGGCCCATGTAATGTCCTTTTAATATGCAGTCCTGGGAAATGCCCCTTTTTTTTCATTTAACCTTATTTTCAATTTTAATTTTGCCATTTTTTAGGGCATTTTGGTACCATTTTGGTCTTTATGCTTATGTCATTTCAGGCAGAAACCTCAACATTACAGTTATTTCAGCATCAACGTTTGCCATAATTTTGGATATTGTGCCGTCGTAAAGTTTCTTTTCTTCGGTGATTCGTTGATGCTTCAGTACATGACACTAGGTCAATAAGCACATTTATCCCACAAATGTTTCAATGAGCAACTTTTATGCTCACAATTTTAACAGAAAACCCCTTGCTTAAGTCTCAATTTGGCTCAAAAATAACTCAGATGACTGCATAGACCCTTCGACCAAATTGATCTAATGGGACTAGCTTTCATTAAAGTCGTGTCTAGTTCCCCCCCCCCCCCCCTGAAAATACGTTGGTGTCTAGACGGGTCTTAATAGCATCGTCACCTTGGGCGTGATCCCTGACTACGTGGCATATACTGGTTTATGGCTTCTGACTAGCGCCGCGTGAACAAAGACATTGGCATTATGGGGAACCGCCAACCTAGGGCTGGATAGCTCATGCAGTTGGTGGAGCACCGGAACAGCAATCTGGAGGTCACAGGTTCAAACCCGCTCCAGTCAATTCCTTTGTTCAACCTGAAAATGGTCTTTTTTTCCAGAATGAATAGTAACACTATACGGCATGAAAACTCAGACAGCACAATATTTTGCAGTGCGGCTTTTCGTTCAATTCAATCCTTCGTAAAGCATATACGATGTAAATATTTACAAATGTCTATAATAAACAAAAGTTGTGATCAATGTAAATGCGATCAAAATTACATTTCGTACCGGTACTTAAGTTTCTGCAGTGCGGCCGACGTTTTTCGATAAGTCATTACCTACGTTGCAATAAGGTAGCCTATAGAAACGATTGCAATTTGGAACCAAATTCTTCAGTGTAAACGTGCATTTTTCATATGCAACAATCAAGCAGATATTGATCATACTATACAGTCATGACTGACTTATATTAAGAAAAAAGAAAACTAGATTCACGAAACGCACACACTAAAACAACAGCATTTAATTTTAGACATATGCATCCTGTTGAATTCGTACGGAAATTTACACCAGTGCTGAAACAGAATTCTCAATGTGCAATAACAAGTTATAAAGTGGTAATAACATTGATGTGCAAACGTTTTTATGATGAATATCTGCGATTTGTGAATACAGTAATTTGGCTTGATCGTGCGGCGAATAAAAGGACATAGTTTGGTCAATAAATTCAATGGAAAGTTTGTCTCTTTTGTCTGTTTCTTACCCTTTCAGTTGATGAGAGGACAACATTATGCGTTGTTGTTTTGGAGAATGTTTCGAATGACATCTACTGTATATACGCATTTCCAGCAGTAAACAAAATGACCATATCCGGAAGCTGTGTCTGGTGCACTATCTTTGAGCAGAGCGGCTGTTGACAGACTAGTCCATGCCTTCCTGTTGTAGTCGTCTCGCGTGCAATCTAGTCTCGTGTTCATTGAAGAAAATTGTCAAATTTAGCTGTGCATATCGTGAGGCGTGCTTTTTTAATCCCGAATAAATCGCCGAATCCGCGGTACAAGGTGATATTAAAAATGTTTAAACTTGTACTTGAAGTTGTGTATGCCAGTGCTTATCTCATCATTCTGTCAATGGTCGAATGGAGCTTTTATTCAATCATGCAAAATTCTCAACCAAAAGCAGTGGCGTAACTGGGGGAGATCTCACCGGGGTATTTGATCTCTCCTCCAGACCACCCATTCTCCCAAAATTGGCCTTTTTAAAACTTATTGAGTACCCCTCCCCCTCCTCTCCCCTCCATAAAAGTGCCCCCCCCCTCCCATGCAAATCGAACCTCAGTTACGCCACTCGAGCCAAGATATTATTCATGGTTCGAAGTAGTAGCACTTCTCATCCATCATCATCAATTTCTTCTCTTCCTGGGAGTTGGTGATGTTATTCAACTGGCAGACCGAACCTTCCCGACTTTCCCCGGCGCGCAGATTGAAGGAGCAGCATCCAGGCTCATCATGGCACGCCGCACCGCACGCCACCACACCCTCGGCCGGGAACTCCTTGATGACATGGCTGTCGGTCAGGCAGGGTGACGGCACAAAACGGCCGTTGGCTCCGGCCTCCATGCAGTACCTCCCCGGCAGGGCCAGCAACACATCAGAGCTCTCACAGATCACGAACTTCATCTCAGAGCAGCTATTATCGTCGTAGAAACCGAACCAGTGACCAAATATGGCCAGACAATCGGTGTTCCCGTTGTTGTCGTACTGTTTATCCGGGGTCCAGTAGAAACAGCCACACCTACGCCCTGCTTCGCGAGGATAGATCCACTTGCCCTGTTCCTCTTCATCACGACAGCCATACCAAAAATCTCCCAACGTTTCCGAGATGAACAAGACATCCACGGAGTCGGGAACCGCCGGCTCATCTTCAATCCACGCCATTTCTTCAGTCAGTTGTTGGTAGCACGAGCCGGCGAATCTCTCCTGGCTGGGCTGGCAAGCCTCGGCGTAAACACACGCACACGCGACAGCAATACTCAGCCAAATCATCTTCATAGCGTGACGCACCATTGCGACGCGACTTATCATTGTGATGTATCGGATACTGAGGAAAATGTTGAAAATCGATGGGTAAACGTACGTACGCGGTTGTCAATAAGAGTCACAATCAACAAAAGAGACAGTTTTTAATCCAATTTCCAACTTTTACAACTGAGTTTAGACCGTCAGCAACTTCAGCAACGAGACAAAACACGACGAATTCGATGTCTGTTTCCAGAAGAAGATAGCAAGTTTCTGCGTCACAAGAGTACAGATGGGCATTTTATAATGCATTTAATGCTGCTTTGTTTACCAATCCCAATTATAGTAATTGCTGGACCCAGGTGCAGAGCGCGCGGGTTAGCTGACGTAGGCTTTAATTAGGCTCTCGTCTGAGACTGGGTTCCACAACTTTTAAGGATGGTCTGAAGTCGTAAGGTATCACTAACTGTCTTAGCCTACTGTTGTAAGCATTAGGGAAGGACCATGTCTCAAGTTGTCACAGACATGTCAAAGTGAGTCCAAACAGACAAAGGACGGATTATTGTTATAATAATACTTAGGCCTTTAGCCATTTAGCTGATTACTGGCATACGTACACGGAGTTTCGCATTAACGCGATTGGTTTGCGTAATACCTTTCAAACAAATTTCAGCGAAGTGCATCAAAGATATACAAAAGTTACATCTTTTGGTGCAGCAAAGCCAAAGAGTAAGGCCAAAAAAAAAAAATATTCGGTCTCTGGTCAGACCAAAGTTCCGGAATTGACGCGGCCACGCGGCTTTTTTTTTTTTTTTTGCTTTTTTTTTTCTTTTTTCTTCAAGCTTGAATTGTACAGACAATGGTGGGTACTATTTTGCTTTTTTGGTGTCCTCATGTACATTGGTGTCCTCCATAATTTGCCTTGGTGCTTTCGATCATTTGCCTTGGTGCAATTTCCCATTCCTGGTGCTCTTTGGTAAAAAAAAATGAGGAGGTGCGGAAATAGAGGGCGCTGTTGGAGCTACCGCGGAACATTTTGGAAAAAAAAAGATCGCCGCGCATGATTAAAATCGACGCGCGCGCTGACCAGAGACCGACATATTTTTTTTTTTGGCCTAAAAGGGATTTTTTTTATTCCCCGTATACAGGAGTTGTCATAGTAACAGAAATGGTTGACGGCAACTTTCACGATTAAGCTTATTTTCTCCTCTCATAACACAATGCACGTTAAGCCATTAGTACGTTAAGTAATTAGGCGCAGTAGATGGCCATTACGGACGTGAATCATTCCTTAAACGATACCATATTTGACAAGCCTGCACATCGAGTATTTTCATGCAGTGCCAGTTGGGCCTGGGGCGGGATAATCAGGGGTTGGGACAGCGCCACCTGGAGTCAGATGGTCTGAAGGCCCCCCTCCCAACCGCTCGTACGTGGCAGCAGACCAGTAAATAAACTTCCATAGAACCCAATGGTAAATGCTCCCACTTCAAAAATTCGGGAAAAATACTCACAACTCTCCAAGGTGTTCGAGACACACATCAAATTAAAGCTTATTTCATCATCTTTCATTTTCTTTTTTTTTCGGGGGGTCAACTGATGACTTTTAGGAGAAATTTCCATCTGAAGATGATCACCCCTGAAAATAGTCCTGCGAAGCCCATCGCCATTTTGAAAAACGATGCCTACACTCCATTGCAAAATAGAGCGCTTTTAGGGTCCAAATTACATCAAAATTACACAGAACTGCAAGCTCCCAGTCCTGTGCACGGCTTCCACCCATATTTTTTACAAACCCTCAAGTTCATGGCCCACAGCATGCTCAAATACCGAAGATTTTGAGGGCATGCAAATCGTGATTTGGCCGGCGCAGGCAATTTCGGACCGATTTACTGGTCTGCACCCACGTAGGCCTGTAGCCTGGAATCCTGGGCAATAATGTACACTCACACGGCCCCTTCGATGGAGAAACCATTATGCACGCTAAAGACCCGCCCCGTGACATTAGATTATCATGGAATAACACACATTTTCGCCATTGAAGGGGGCCTTCGAGACAGAATTGTTAGCGTGCTCGGATCTGCCTATGCACGCCGATTAGATAAAACAAATAATACATGTAGCTCCAAAAACAGGTTCCTCGGCGCCTTGGGGTATCATCCCTACCCTCCCCTCTCCCTCCGATCCCCTGCTCAGTTCCCGCGGTCTCAGAATACACCTTTTTGATAAAACGGTGTTTTGAGTATGGATGACAAACAAGCAATACAGTTTATGCACAAACCTATGGGGAAAGTGAATCATTTTAAGCTTTAAATTATTCATATTCAATATGTTAAATCATTAATATTCAATATTTTATCCAATATTAACTGCTCATCGATTAATGCAAAGAATATATCAAATAGTATTTGCAGTGGCGTAGCACGGCCATTTTTATTGGGGGGGGGGGTTAAAAAGGGCACTTGCACATCCGTCGTGAAATGTAAGCACGTTTTCCCCCAGACGCGTTGGCTCTGTTAAATCAAAAAACGCGGGGGGGGGGGGGCTGATACTGTCGATGGAGGCGCTTTTCAAAACCGACCATTATTCACGCTAACGGACAGTATATGGGCCTTTTCAGGGCGATACGTGCGTGAAATTAAAAAAAAGGCACGAGAACGGCCGATGGTACAAAAAAGGGCACCAGTTCTTTTAAAAAAAGGGCACTTGTTCACAAAAAAGGGCACTTCTTAAAAAAGGGCACTCCTTACCAAATATGGGGGGGGGGGGATCAATGGTGAAAAAAGGGCATTTCAATTGAAAAGGGCAGTCTTTCGAAAATATTGGGGGAGGGGAAATATCCCCTTTAACACCCCCTCCCCCCGGCTACGCCTATGATTTGTAAATAAAAAACATTTTTTAAAACTTTAGAAATAAAAGAATCATGAAATGACTTTCCATGTATCAGTCATCAGGCCCACTGGGACCGAACGATTGTGATTGGTCAGTGGAGGCGTAAGCTTGACTATCTCGATTCTGATTGGTCAATATTGGCAGGCCAATTATTCATATTCATGAGTAATACAACTGGTGTCCAAAAGGGATTCCCCATAACTTTTTTAAAATTTGATTATAGCTTTTAAAAAATGATTTTAAAATCAATTAGATTTCAAATTGCGAATGCAACAATGTGTGAAAAGATGATCATTAAATTCTTGAATTATGAGGAGGAATCAAATGAAAGTTTAAACTATAGTTAACAGCCCTACAGGCTTGTGCACAAATTGCCTTGTTTGTTTGTCATCCATACACAAGATACCTTGGGAATATCGAAAAGGTATTTCCCGCTACACCCGGGGCCGTGCGTGCAGCTCTGGCCATGGTCCCAGGACAGAACAGCGCCCTCATTTTTTTTATATTGAAAAGTGTGTAAATAACCCGCCCCCCCTCACTCGGTAGCTATACTACGAGGGGTTGGAAATAATCAGAACTAAAATTCGCCTTTTTTTCCTTTTTTGAGATCGTTAAATAGAAAAACAGTTAAGCACATATTAAAGGGAACAAAATATACAATTAAGTTACCTTAGTCAAGCGTTGCTGCATGTCAACTTTGAAACTCACTGAAATGAAATGTAAATATCTTGACTGCACATAGGGGTAGTAGTGGCATTGATGCGCTCAATCTTGAATTTTCTCCGCACCTGCTGGGTTTCAGGACCTGTCCTTTCGCCAGCTTGTGGGCCTCATCACAAGCTTGAGAACAAGGTATAGTTTGTGCAGAACTGCCCAGGTTAAGGTACCTTGAGACCGCGATATACGAAGTTCGTGTCGCGGGCGCTTGCAGGCATTGCTGTATAGGCTGACTGCACATAGGGGTAGTACTGACATTGATGCGCTACATCTTAAATTTTCTCCGCACCTGCTGGGTATCAGGACCTGTCCTTTTGCCAGCATGTGGGCCTCATCACAAGCTTGAGAACAAGGTATAGTTTGTGCAGAACTGCCCAGGTTAAGGTACCTTGAGACCGCGATATACGAAGTTCGTGTCGCGGGCGCTTGCAGGCATTGCTGTATAGGCTGACTGCACATAGGGGTAGTACTGACATTGATGCGCTACATCTTAAATTTTCTCCGCACCTGCTGGGTTTCAGGACCTGTCCTTTTGCCAGCTTGTGGGCCTCATCACAAGCTTGAGAACAAGGTATAGTTTGTGCAGAACTGCCCAGGTTAAGGTACCTTGAGACCGCGATATACGAAGTTCGTGTCGCGGGCGCTTGCAGGCATTGCTGTATAGGCTGACTGCACATAGGGGTAGTACTGACATTGATGCGCTACATCTTGAATTTTCTCCGCACCTGCTGGGTTTCAGGACCTGTCCTTTTGCCAGCTTGTGGGCCTCATCACAAGCTTGAGAACAAGGTATAGTTTGTGCAGAACTGCCCAGGTTAAGGTACCTTGAGACCGCGATATACGAAGTTCGTGTCGCGGGCGCTTGCAGGCATTGCTGTATAGGCTGACTGCACATAGGGGTAGTACTGACATTGATGCGCTACATCTTGAATTTTCTCCGCACCTGCTGGGTTTCAGGACCTGTCCTTTTGCCAGCTTGTGGGCCTCATCACAAGCTTGAGAACAAGGTATAGTTTGTGCAGAACTGCCCAGGTTAAGGTACCTTGAGACCGCGATATACGAAGTTCGTGTCGCGGGCGCTTGCAGGCATTGCTGTATAGGCTGACTGCACATAGGGGTAGTACTGACATTGATGCGCTACATCTTGAATTTTCTCCGCACCTGCTGGGTTTCAGGACCTGTCCTTTTGCCAGCTTGTGGGCCTCATCACAAGCTTGAGAACAAGGTATAGTTTGTGCAGAACTGCCCAGGTTAAGGTACCTTGAGACCGCGATATACGAAGTTCGTGTCGCGGGCGCTTGCAGGCATTGCTGTATAGGCTGACTGCACATAGGGGTAGTACTGACATTGATGCGCTACATCTTAAATTTTCTCCGCACCTGCTGGGTTTCAGGACCTGTCCTTTTGCCAGCTTGTGGGCCTCATCACAAGCTTGAGAACAAGGTATAGTTTGTGCAGAACTGCCCAGGTTAAGGTACCTTGAGACCGCGATATACGAAGTTCGTGTCGCGGGCGCTTGCAGGCATTGCTGTATAGGCTGACTGCACATAGGGGTAGTACTGACATTGATGCGCTACATCTTGAATTTTCTCCGCACCTGCTGGGTTTCAGGACCTGTCCTTTTGCCAGCTTGTGGGCCTCATCACAAGCTTGAGAACAAGGTATAGTTTGTGCAGAACTGCCCAGGTTAAGGTACCTTGAGACCGCGATATACGAAGTTCGTGTCGCGGGCGCTTGCAGGCATTGCTGTATAGGCTGACTGCACATAGGGGTAGTACTGACATTGATGCGCTACATCTTGAATTTTCTCCGCACCTGCTGGGTTTCAGGACCTGTCCTTTTGCCAGCTTGTGGGCCTCATCACAAGCTTGAGAACAAGGTATAGTTTGTGCAGAACTGCCCAGGTTAAGGTACCTTGAGACCGCGATATACGAAGTTCGTGTCGCGGGCGCTTGCAGGCATTGCTGTATAGGCTGACTGCACATAGGGGTAGTACTGACATTGATGCGCTACATCTTGAATTTTCTCCGCACCTGCTGGGTTTCAGGACCTGTCCTTTTGCCAGCTTGTGGGCCTCATCACAAGCTTGAGAACAAGGTATAGTTTGTGCAGAACTGCCCAGGTTAAGGTACCTTGAGACCGCGATATACGAAGTTCGTGTCGCGGGCGCTTGCAGGCATTGCTGTATAGGCTGACTGCACATAGGGGTAGTACTGACATTGATGCGCTACATCTTAAATTTTCTCCGCACCTGCTGGGTTTCAGGACCTGTCCTTTTGCCAGCTTGTGGGCCTCATCACAAGCTTGAGAACAAGGTATAGTTTGTGCAGAACTGCCCAGGTTAAGGTACCTTGAGACCGCGATATACGAAGTTCGTGTCGCGGGCGCTTGCAGGCATTGCTGTATAGGCTGACTGCACATAGGGGTAGTACTGACATTGATGCGCTACATCTTGAATTTTCTCCGCACCTGCTGGGTTTCAGGACCTGTCCTTTTGCCAGCTTGTGGGCCTCATCACAAGCTTGAGAACAAGGTATAGTTTGTGCAGAACTGCCCAGGTTAAGGTACCTTGAGACCGCGATATACGAAGTTCGTGTCGCGGGCGCTTGCAGGCATTGCTGTATAGGCTGACTGCACATAGGGGTAGTACTGACATTGATGCGCTACATCTTGAATTTTCTCCGCACCTGCTGGGTTTCAGGACCTGTCCTTTTGCCAGCTTGTGGGCCTCATCACAAGCTTGAGAACAAGGTATAGTTTGTGCAGAACTGCCCAGGTTAAGGTACCTTGAGACCGCGATATACGAAGTTCGTGTCGCGGGCGCTTGCAGGCATTGCTGTATAGGCTGACTGCACATAGGGGTAGTACTGACATTGATGCGCTACATCTTGAATTTTCTCCGCACCTGCTGGGTTTCAGGACCTGTCCTTTTGCCAGCTTGTGGGCCTCATCACAAGCTTGAGAACAAGGTATAGTTTGTGCAGAACTGCCCAGGTTAAGGTACCTTGAGTCCGCGATATACGAAGTTCGTGTCGCGGGCGCTTGCAGGCATTGCTGTATAGGCTGACTGCACATAGGGGTAGTACTGACATTGATGCGCTACATCTTGAATTTTCTCCGCACCTGCTTGGTTTCAGGACCTGTCCTTTTGCCAGCTTGTGGGCCTCATGACAAGCTTGAGAACAAGGTATAGTTTCTGCAGAACTGCCCAGGTTAAGGTACCTTGAGACCGCGATATACGAAGTTCGTGTCGCGGGCGCTTGCAGGCATTGCTGTATAGGCTGACTGCACATAGGGGTAGTACTGACATTGATGCGCTACATCTTGAATTTTCTCCGCACCGGCTGGGTTTCAGGACCTGTCCTTTTGCCAGCTTGTGGGCCTCATCACAAGCTTGAGAACAAGGTATAGTTTGTGCAGAACTGCCCAGGTTAAGGTACCTTGAGACCGCGATATACGAAGTTCGTGTCGCGGGCGCTTGCAGGCATTGCTGTATAGGCTGACTGCACATAGGGGTAGTACTGACATTGATGCGCTACATCTTGAATTTTCTCCGCACCTGCTGGGTTTCAGGACCTGTCCTTTTGCCAGCTTGTGGGCCTCATCACAAGCTTGAGAACAAGGTATAGTTTGTGCAGAACTGCCCAGGTTAAGGTACCTTGAGACCGCGATATACGAAGTTCGTGTCGCGGGCGCTTGCAGGCATTGCTGTATAGGCTGACTGCACATAGGGGTAGTACTGACATTGATGCGCTACATCTTGAATTTTCTCCGCACCTGCTGGGTTTCAGGACCTGTCCTTTTGCCAGCTTGTGGGCCTCATCACAAGCTTGAGAACAAGGTATAGTTTGTGCAGAACTGCCCAGGTTAAGGTACCTTGAGTCCGCGATATACGAAGTTCGTGTCGCGGGCGCTTGCAGGCATTGCTGTATAGGCTGACTGCACATAGGGGTAGTACTGACATTGATGCGCTACATCTTGAATTTTCTCCGCACCTGCTGGGTTTCAGGACCTGTCCTTTTGCCAGCTTGTGGGCCTCATGACAAGCTTGAGAACAAGGTATAGTTTGTGCAGAACTGCCCAGGTTAAGGTACCTTGAGACCGCGATATACGAAGTTCGTGTCGCGGGCGCTTGCAGGCATTGCTGTATAGGCTGACTGCACATAGGGGTAGTACTGACATTGATGCGCTACATCTTAAATTTTCTCCGCACCTGCTGGGTTTCAGGACCTGTCCTTTTGCCAGCTTGTGGGCCTCATCACAAGCTTGAGAACAAGGTATAGTTTGTGCAGAACTGCCCAGGTTAAGGTACCTTGAGACCGCGATATACGAAGTTCGTGTCGCGGGCGCTTGCAGGCATTGCTGTATAGGCTGACTGCACATAGGGGTAGTACTGACATTGATGCGCTACATCTTGAATTTTCTCCGCACCTGCTGGGTTTCAGGACCTGTCCTTTTGCCAGCTTGTGGGCCTCATCACAAGCTTGAGAACAAGGTATAGTTTGTGCAGAACTGCCCAGGTTAAGGTACCTTGAGACCGCGATATACGAAGTTCGTGTCGCGGGCGCTTGCAGGCATTGCTGTATAGGCTGACTGCACATAGGGGTAGTACTGACATTGATGCGCTACATCTTGAATTTTCTCCGCACCTGCTGGGTTTCAGGACCTGTCCTTTTGCCAGCTTGTGGGCCTCATCACAAGCTTGAGAACAAGGTATAGTTTGTGCAGAACTGCCCAGGTTAAGGTACCTTGAGACCGCGATATACGAAGTTCGTGTCGCGGGCGCTTGCAGGCATTGCTGTATAGGCTGACTGCACATAGGGGTAGTACTGACATTGATGCGCTACATCTTGAATTTTCTCCGCACCTGCTGGGTTTCAGGACCTGTCCTTTTGCCAGCTTGTGGGCCTCATCACAAGCTTGAGAACAAGGTATAGTTTGTGCAGAACTGCCCAGGTTAAGGTACCTTGAGACCGCGATATACGAAGTTCGTGTCGCGGGCGCTTGCAGGCATTGCTGTATAGGCTGACTGCACATAGGGGTAGTACTGACATTGATGCGCTACATCTTGAATTTTCTCCGCACCTGCTGGGTTTCAGGACCTGTCCTTTTGCCAGCTTGTGGGCCTCATCACAAGCTTGAGAACAAGGTATAGTTTGTGCAGAACTGCCCAGGTTAAGGTACCTTGAGACCGCGATATACGAAGTTCGTGTCGCGGGCGCTTGCAGGCATTGCTGTATAGGCTGACTGCACATAGGGGTAGTACTGACATTGATGCGCTACATCTTGAATTTTCTCCGCACCTGCTGGGTTTCAGGACCTGTCCTTTTGCCAGCTTGTGGGCCTCATCACAAGCTTGAGAACAAGGTATAGTTTGTGCAGAACTGCCCAGGTTAAGGTACCTTGAGACCGCGATATACGAAGTTCGTGTCGCGGGCGCTTGCAGGCATTGCTGTATAGGCTGACTGCACATAGGGGTAGTACTGACATTGATGCGCTACATCTTGAATTTTCTCCGCACCTGCTGGGTTTCAGGACCTGTCCTTTTGCCAGCTTGTGGGCCTCATCACAAGCTTGAGAACAAGGTATAGTTTGTGCAGAACTGCCCAGGTTAAGGTACCTTGAGACCGCGATATACGAAGTTCGTGTCGCGGGCGCTTGCAGGCATTGCTGTATAGGCTGACTGCACATAGGGGTAGTACTGACATTGATGCGCTACATCTTGAATTTTCTCCGCACCTGCTGGGTTTCAGGACCTGTCCTTTTGCCAGCTTGTGGGCCTCATCACAAGCTTGAGAACAAGGTATAGTTTGTGCAGAACTGCCCAGGTTAAGGTACCTTGAGACCGCGATATACGAAGTTCGTGTCGCGGGCGCTTGCAGGCATTGCTGTATAGGCTGACTGCACATAGGGGTAGTACTGACATTGATGCGCTACATCTTGAATTTTCTCCGCACCTGCTGGGTTTCAGGACCTGTCCTTTTGCCAGCTTGTGGGCCTCATCACAAGCTTGAGAACAAGGTATAGTTTGTGCAGAACTGCCCAGGTTAAGGTACCTTGAGACCGCGATATACGAAGTTCGTGTCGCGGGCGCTTGCAGGCATTGCTGTATAGGCTGACTGCACATAGGGGTAGTACTGACATTGATGCGCTACATCTTGAATTTTCTCCGCACCTGCTGGGTTTCAGGACCTGTCCTTTTGCCAGCTTGTGGGCCTCATCACAAGCTTGAGAACAAGGTATAGTTTGTGCAGAACTGCCCAGGTTAAGGTACCTTGAGACCGCGATATACGAAGTTCGTGTCGCGGGCGCTTGCAGGCATTGCTGTATAGGCTGACTGCACATAGGGGTAGTACTGACATTGATGCGCTACATCTTGAATTTTCTCCGCACCTGCTGGGTTTCAGGACCTGTCCTTTTGCCAGCTTGTGGGCCTCATCACAAGCTTGAGAACAAGGTATAGTTTGTGCAGAACTGCCCAGGTTAAGGTACCTTGAGTCCGCGATATACGAAGTTCGTGTCGCGGGCGCTTGCAGGCATTGCTGTATAGGCTGACTGCACATAGGGGTAGTACTGACATTGATGCGCTACATCTTGAATTTTCTCCGCACCTGCTGGGTTTCAGGACCTGTCCTTTTGCCAGCTTGTGGGCCTCATCACAAGCTTGAGAACAAGGTATAGTTTGTGCAGAACTGCCCAGGTTAAGGTACCTTGAGACCGCGATATACGAAGTTCGTGTCGCGGGCGCTTGCAGGCATTGCTGTATAGGCTGACTGCACATAGGGGTAGTACTGACATTGATGCGCTACATCTTGAATTTTCTCCGCACCTGCTGGGTTTCAGGACCTGTCCTTTTGCCAGCTTGTGGGCCTCATCACAAGCTTGAGAACAAGGTATAGTTTGTGCAGAACTGCCCAGGTTAAGGTACCTTGAGACCGCGATATACGAAGTTCGTGTCGCGGGCGCTTGCAGGCATTGCTGTATAGGCTGACTGCACATAGGGGTAGTACTGACATTGATGCGCTACATCTTGAATTTTCTCCGCACCTGCTGGGTTTCAGGACCTGTCCTTTTGCCAGCTTGTGGGCCTCATCACAAGCTTGAGAACAAGGTATAGTTTGTGCAGAACTGCCCAGGTTAAGGTACCTTGAGTCCGCGATATACGAAGTTCGTGTCGCGGGCGCTTGCAGGCATTGCTGTATAGGCTGACTGCACATAGGGGTAGTACTGACATTGATGCGCTACATCTTGAATTTTCTCCGCACCTGCTGGGTTTCAGGACCTGTCCTTTTGCCAGCTTGTGGGCCTCATCACAAGCTTGAGAACAAGGTATAGTTTGTGCAGAACTGCCCAGGTTAAGGTACCTTGAGACCGCGATATACGAAGTTCGTGTCGCGGGCGCTTGCAGGCATTGCTGTATAGGCTGACTGCACATAGGGGTAGTACTGACATTGATGCGCTACATCTTGAATTTTCTCCGCACCTGCTGGGTTTCAGGACCTGTCCTTTTGCCAGCTTGTGGGCCTCATCACAAGCTTGAGAACAAGGTATAGTTTGTGCAGAACTGCCCAGGTTAAGGTACCTTGAGACCGCGATATACGAAGTTCGTGTCGCGGGCGCTTGCAGGCATTGCTGTATAGGCTGACTGCACATAGGGGTAGTACTGACATTGATGCGCTACATCTTGAATTTTCTCCGCACCTGCTGGGTTTCAGGACCTGTCCTTTTGCCAGCTTGTGGGCCTCATCACAAGCTTGAGAACAAGGTATAGTTTGTGCAGAACTGCCCAGGTTAAGGTACCTTGAGACCGCGATATACGAAGTTCGTGTCGCGGGCGCTTGCAGGCATTGCTGTATAGGCTGACTGCACATAGGGGTAGTACTGACATTGATGCGCTACATCTTGAATTTTCTCCGCACCTGCTGGGTTTCAGGACCTGTCCTTTTGCCAGCTTGTGGGCCTCATCACAAGCTTGAGAACAAGGTATAGTTTGTGCAGAACTGCCCAGGTTAAGGTACCTTGAGACCGCGATATACGAAGTTCGTGTCGCGGGCGCTTGCAGGCATTGCTGTATAGGCTGACTGCACATAGGGGTAGTACTGACATTGATGCGCTACATCTTGAATTTTCTCCGCACCTGCTGGGTTTCAGGACCTGTCCTTTTGCCAGCTTGTGGGCCTCATCACAAGCTTGAGAACAAGGTATAGTTTGTGCAGAACTGCCCAGGTTAAGGTACCTTGAGACCGCGATATACGAAGTTCGTGTCGCGGGCGCTTGCAGGCATTGCTGTATAGGCTGACTGCACATAGGGGTAGTACTGACATTGATGCGCTACATCTTGAATTTTCTCCGCACCTGCTGGGTTTCAGGACCTGTCCTTTTGCCAGCTTGTGGGCCTCATCACAAGCTTGAGAACAAGGTATAGTTTGTGCAGAACTGCCCAGGTTAAGGTACCTTGAGACCGCGATATACGAAGTTCGTGTCGCGGGCGCTTGCAGGCATTGCTGTATAGGCTGACTGCACATAGGGGTAGTACTGACATTGATGCGCTACATCTTAAATTTTCTCCGCACCTGCTGGGTTTCAGGACCTGTCCTTTTGCCAGCTTGTGGGCCTCATCACAAGCTTGAGAACAAGGTATAGTTTGTGCAGAACTGCCCAGGTTAAGGTACCTTGAGACCGCGATATACGAAGTTCGTGTCGCGGGCGCTTGCAGGCATTGCTGTATAGGCTGACTGCACATAGGGGTAGTACTGACATTGATGCGCTACATCTTGAATTTTCTCCGCACCTGCTGGGTTTCAGGACCTGTCCTTTTGCCAGCTTGTGGGCCTCATCACAAGCTTGAGAACAAGGTATAGTTTGTGCAGAACTGCCCAGGTTAAGGTACCTTGAGACCGCGATATACGAAGTTCGTGTCGCGGGCGCTTGCAGGCATTGCTGTATAGGCTGACTGCACATAGGGGTAGTACTGACATTGATGCGCTACATCTTGAATTTTCTCCGCACCTGCTGGTTTCAGGACCTGTCCTTTTGCCAGCTTGTGGGCCTCATCACAAGCTTGAGAACAAGGTATAGTTTGTGCAGAACTGCCCAGGTTAAGGTACCTTGAGACCGCGATATACGAAGTTCGTGTCGCGGGCGCTTGCAGGCATTGCTGTATAGGCTGACTGCACATAGGGGTAGTACTGACATTGATGCGCTACATCTTGAATTTTCTCCGCACCTGCTGGGTTTCAGGACCTGTCCTTTTGCCAGCTTGTGGGCCTCATCACAAGCTTGAGAACAAGGTATAGTTTGTGCAGAACTGCCCAGGTTAAGGTACCTTGAGACCGCGATATACGAAGTTCGTGTCGCGGGCGCTTGCAGGCATTGCTGTATAGGCTGACTGCACATAGGGGTAGTACTGACATTGATGCGCTACATCTTGAATTTTCTCCGCACCTGCTGGGTTTCAGGACCTGTCCTTTTGCCAGCTTGTGGGCCTCATCACAAGCTTGAGAACAAGGTATAGTTTGTGCAGAACTGCCCAGGTTAAGGTACCTTGAGACCGCGATATACGAAGTTCGTGTCGCGGGCGCTTGCAGGCATTGCTGTATAGGCTGACTGCACATAGGGGTAGTACTGACATTGATGCGCTACATCTTGAATTTTCTCCGCACCTGCTGGGTTTCAGGACCTGTCCTTTTGCCAGCTTGTGGGCCTCATCACAAGCTTGAGAACAAGGTATAGTTTGTGCAGAACTGCCCAGGTTAAGGTACCTTGAGACCGCGATATACGAAGTTCGTGTCGCGGGCGCTTGCAGGCATTGCTGTATAGGCTGACTGCACATAGGGGTAGTACTGACATTGATGCGCTACATCTTGAATTTTCTCCGCACCTGCTGGGTTTCAGGACCTGTCCTTTTGCCAGCTTGTGGGCCTCATCACAAGCTTGAGAACAAGGTATAGTTTGTGCAGAACTGCCCAGGTTAAGGTACCTTGAGACCGCGATATACGAAGTTCGTGTCGCGGGCGCTTGCAGGCATTGCTGTATAGGCTGACTGCACATAGGGGTAGTACTGACATTGATGCGCTACATCTTGAATTTTCTCCGCACCTGCTGGGTTTCAGGACCTGTCCTTTTGCCAGCTTGTGGGCCTCATCACAAGCTTGAGAACAAGGTATAGTTTGTGCAGAACTGCCCAGGTTAAGGTACCTTGAGACCGCGATATACGAAGTTCGTGTCGCGGGCGCTTGCAGGCATTGCTGTATAGGCTGACTGCACATAGGGGTAGTACTGACATTGATGCGCTACATCTTAAATTTTCTCCGCACCTGCTGGGTTTCAGGACCTGTCCTTTTGCCAGCTTGTGGGCCTCATCACAAGCTTGAGAACAAGGTATAGTTTGTGCAGAACTGCCCAGGTTAAGGTACCTTGAGACCGCGATATACGAAGTTCGTGTCGCGGGCGCTTGCAGGCATTGCTGTATAGGCTGACTGCACATAGGGGTAGTACTGACATTGATGCGCTACATCTTAAATTTTCTCCGCACCTGCTGGGTTTCAGGACCTGTCCTTTTGCCAGCTTGTGGGCCTCATCACAAGCTTGAGAACAAGGTATAGTTTGTGCAGAACTGCCCAGGTTAAGGTACCTTGAGACCGCGATATACGAAGTTCGTGTCGCGGGCGCTTGCAGGCATTGCTGTATAGGCTGACTGCACATAGGGGTAGTACTGACATTGATGCGCTACATCTTGAATTTTCTCCGCACCTGCTGGGTTTCAGGACCTGTCCTTTTGCCAGCTTGTGGGCCTCATCACAAGCTTGAGAACAAGGTATAGTTTGTGCAGAACTGCCCAGGTTAAGGTACCTTGAGACCGCGATATACGAAGTTCGTGTCGCGGGCGCTTGCAGGCATTGCTGTATAGGCTGACTGCACATAGGGGTAGTACTGACATTGATGCGCTACATCTTGAATTTTCTCCGCACCTGCTGGGTTTCAGGACCTGTCCTTTTGCCAGCTTGTGGGCCTCATCACAAGCTTGAGAACAAGGTATAGTTTGTGCAGAACTGCCCAGGTTAAGGTACCTTGAGACCGCGATATACGAAGTTCGTGTCGCGGGCGCTTGCAGGCATTGCTGTATAGGCTGACTGCACATAGGGGTAGTACTGACATTGATGCGCTACATCTTAAATTTTCTCCGCACCTGCTGGGTTTCAGGACCTGTCCTTTTGCCAGCTTGTGGGCCTCATCACAAGCTTGAGAACAAGGTATAGTTTGTGCAGAACTGCCCAGGTTAAGGTACCTTGAGACCGCGATATACGAAGTTCGTGTCGCGGGCGCTTGCAGGCATTGCTGTATAGGCTGACTGCACATAGGGGTAGTACTGACATTGATGCGCTACATCTTGAATTTTCTCCGCACCTGCTGGGTTTCAGGACCTGTCCTTTTGCCAGCTTGTGGGCCTCATCACAAGCTTGAGAACAAGGTATAGTTTGTGCAGAACTGCCCAGGTTAAGGTACCTTGAGACCGCGATATACGAAGTTCGTGTCGCGGGCGCTTGCAGGCATTGCTGTATAGGCTGACTGCACATAGGGTAGTACTGACATTGATGCGCTACATCTTGAATTTTCTCCGCACCTGCTGGGTTTCAGGACCTGTCCTTTTGCCAGCTTGTGGGCCTCATCACAAGCTTGAGAACAAGGTATAGTTTGTGCAGAACTGCCCAGGTTAAGGTACCTTGAGACCGCGATATACGAAGTTCGTGTCGCGGGCGCTTGCAGGCATTGCTGTATAGGCTGACTGCACATAGGGGTAGTACTGACATTGATGCGCTACATCTTGAATTTTCTCCGCACCTGCTGGGTTTCAGGACCTGTCCTTTTGCCAGCTTGTGGGCCTCATCACAAGCTTGAGAACAAGGTATAGTTTGTGCAGAACTGCCCAGGTTAAGGTACCTTGAGACCGCGATATACGAAGTTCGTGTCGCGGGCGCTTGCAGGCATTGCTGTATAGGCTGACTGCACATAGGGGTAGTACTGACATTGATGCGCTACATCTTAAATTTTCTCCGCACCTGCTGGGTTTCAGGACCTGTCCTTTTGCCAGCTTGTGGGCCTCATCACAAGCTTGAGAACAAGGTATAGTTTGTGCAGAACTGCCCAGGTTAAGGTACCTTGAGACCGCGATATACGAAGTTCGTGTCGCGGGCGCTTGCAGGCATTGCTGTATAGGCTGACTGCACATAGGGGTAGTACTGACATTGATGCGCTACATCTTGAATTTTCTCCGCACCTGCTGGGTTTCAGGACCTGTCCTTTTGCCAGCTTGTGGGCCTCATCACAAGCTTGAGAACAAGGTATAGTTTGTGCAGAACTGCCCAGGTTAAGGTACCTTGAGACCGCGATATACGAAGTTCGTGTCGCGGGCGCTTGCAGGCATTGCTGTATAGGCTGACTGCACATAGGGGTAGTACTGACATTGATGCGCTACATCTTGAATTTTCTCCGCACCTGCTGGGTTTCAGGACCTGTCCTTTTGCCAGCTTGTGGGCCTCATCACAAGCTTGAGAACAAGGTATAGTTTGTGCAGAACTGCCCAGGTTAAGGTACCTTGAGACCGCGATATACGAAGTTCGTGTCGCGGGCGCTTGCAGGCATTGCTGTATAGGCTGACTGCACATAGGGTAGTACTGACATTGATGCGCTACATCTTAAATTTTCTCCGCACCTGCTGGGTTTCAGGACCTGTCCTTTTGCCAGCTTGTGGGCCTCATCACAAGCTTGAGAACAAGGTATAGTTTGTGCAGAACTGCCCAGGTTAAGGTACCTTGAGACCGCGATATACGAAGTTCGTGTCGCGGGCGCTTGCAGGCATTGCTGTATAGGCTGACTGCACATAGGGGTAGTACTGACATTGATGCGCTACATCTTGAATTTTCTCCGCACCTGCTGGGTTTCAGGACCTGTCCTTTTGCCAGCTTGTGGGCCTCATCACAAGCTTGAGAACAAGGTATAGTTTGTGCAGAACTGCCCAGGTTAAGGTACCTTGAGACCGCGATATACGAAGTTCGTGTCGCGGGCGCTTGCAGGCATTGCTGTATAGGCTGACTGCACATAGGGGTAGTACTGACATTGATGCGCTACATCTTGAATTTTCTCCGCACCTGCTGGGTTTCAGGACCTGTCCTTTTGCCAGCTTGTGGGCCTCATCACAAGCTTGAGAACAAGGTATAGTTTGTGCAGAACTGCCCAGGTTAAGGTACCTTGAGACCGCGATATACGAAGTTCGTGTCGCGGGCGCTTGCAGGCATTGCTGTATAGGCTGACTGCACATAGGGGTAGTACTGACATTGATGCGCTACATCTTGAATTTTCTCCGCACCTGCTGGGTTTCAGGACCTGTCCTTTTGCCAGCTTGTGGGCCTCATCACAAGCTTGAGAACAAGGTATAGTTTGTGCAGAACTGCCCAGGTTAAGGTACCTTGAGACCGCGATATACGAAGTTCGTGTCGCGGGCGCTTGCAGGCATTGCTGTATAGGCTGACTGCACATAGGGGTAGTACTGACATTGATGCGCTACATCTTGAATTTTCTCCGCACCTGCTGGGTTTCAGGACCTGTCCTTTTGCCAGCTTGTGGGCCTCATCACAAGCTTGAGAACAAGGTATAGTTTGTGCAGAACTGCCCAGGTTAAGGTACCTTGAGACCGCGATATACGAAGTTCGTGTCGCGGGCGCTTGCAGGCATTGCTGTATAGGCTGACTGCACATAGGGGTAGTACTGACATTGATGCGCTACATCTTGAATTTTCTCCGCACCTGCTGGGTTTCAGGACCTGTCCTTTTGCCAGCTTGTGGGCCTCATCACAAGCTTGAGAACAAGGTATAGTTTGTGCAGAACTGCCCAGGTTAAGGTACCTTGAGACCGCGATATACGAAGTTCGTGTCGCGGGCGCTTGCAGGCATTGCTGTATAGGCTGACTGCACATAGGGGTAGTACTGACATTGATGCGCTACATCTTAAATTTTCTCCGCACCTGCTGGGTTTCAGGACCTGTCCTTTTGCCAGCTTGTGGGCCTCATCACAAGCTTGAGAACAAGGTATAGTTTGTGCAGAACTGCCCAGGTTAAGGTACCTTGAGACCGCGATATACGAAGTTCGTGTCGCGGGCGCTTGCAGGCATTGCTGTATAGGCTGACTGCACATAGGGGTAGTACTGACATTGATGCGCTACATCTTGAATTTTCTCCGCACCTGCTGGGTTTCAGGACCTGTCCTTTTGCCAGCTTGTGGGCCTCATCACAAGCTTGAGAACAAGGTATAGTTTGTGCAGAACTGCCCAGGTTAAGGTACCTTGAGACCGCGATATACGAAGTTCGTGTCGCGGGCGCTTGCAGGCATTGCTGTATAGGCTGACTGCACATAGGGGTAGTACTGACATTGATGCGCTACATCTTGAATTTTCTCCGCACCTGCTGGGTTTCAGGACCTGTCCTTTTGCCAGCTTGTGGGCCTCATCACAAGCTTGAGAACAAGGTATAGTTTGTGCAGAACTGCCCAGGTTAAGGTACCTTGAGACCGCGATATACGAAGTTCGTGTCGCGGGCGCTTGCAGGCATTGCTGTATAGGCTGACTGCACATAGGGGTAGTACTGACATTGATGCGCTACATCTTGAATTTTCTCCGCACCTGCTGGGTTTCAGGACCTGTCCTTTTGCCAGCTTGTGGGCCTCATCACAAGCTTGAGAACAAGGTATAGTTTGTGCAGAACTGCCCAGGTTAAGGTACCTTGAGACCGCGATATACGAAGTTCGTGTCGCGGGCGCTTGCAGGCATTGCTGTATAGGCTGACTGCACATAGGGGTAGTACTGACATTGATGCGCTACATCTTGAATTTTCTCCGCACCTGCTGGGTTTCAGGACCTGTCCTTTTGCCAGCTTGTGGGCCTCATCACAAGCTTGAGAACAAGGTATAGTTTGTGCAGAACTGCCCAGGTTAAGGTACCTTGAGACCGCGATATACGAAGTTCGTGTCGCGGGCGCTTGCAGGCATTGCTGTATAGGCTGACTGCACATAGGGGTAGTACTGACATTGATGCGCTACATCTTGAATTTTCTCCGCACCTGCTGGGTTTCAGGACCTGTCCTTTTGCCAGCTTGTGGGCCTCATCACAAGCTTGAGAACAAGGTATAGTTTGTGCAGAACTGCCCAGGTTAAGGTACCTTGAGACCGCGATATACGAAGTTCGTGTCGCGGGCGCTTGCAGGCATTGCTGTATAGGCTGACTGCACATAGGGGTAGTACTGACATTGATGCGCTACATCTTGAATTTTCTCCGCACCTGCTGGGTTTCAGGACCTGTCCTTTTGCCAGCTTGTGGGCCTCATCACAAGCTTGAGAACAAGGTATAGTTTGTGCAGAACTGCCCAGGTTAAGGTACCTTGAGACCGCGATATACGAAGTTCGTGTCGCGGGCGCTTGCAGGCATTGCTGTATAGGCTGACTGCACATAGGGGTAGTACTGACATTGATGCGCTACATCTTGAATTTTCTCCGCACCTGCTGGGTTTCAGGACCTGTCCTTTTGCCAGCTTGTGGGCCTCATCACAAGCTTGAGAACAAGGTATAGTTTGTGCAGAACTGCCCAGGTTAAGGTACCTTGAGACCGCGATATACGAAGTTCGTGTCGCGGGCGCTTGCAGGCATTGCTGTATAGGCTGACTGCACATAGGGGTAGTACTGACATTGATGCGCTACATCTTAAATTTTCTCCGCACCGGCTGGGTTTCAGGACCTGTCCTTTTGCCAGCTTGTGGGCCTCATCACAAGCTTGAGAACAAGGTATAGTTTGTGCAGAACTGCCCAGGTTAAGGTACCTTGAGACCGCGATATACGAAGTTCGTGTCGCGGGCGCTTGCAGGCATTGCTGTATAGGCTGACTGCACATAGGGTAGTACTGACATTGATGCGCTACATCTTGAATTTTCTCCGCACCTGCTGGGTTTCAGGACCTGTCCTTTTGCCAGCTTGTGGGCCTCATCACAAGCTTGAGAACAAGGTATAGTTTGTGCAGAACTGCCCAGGTTAAGGTACCTTGAGACCGCGATATACGAAGTTCGTGTCGCGGGCGCTTGCAGGCATTGCTGTATAGGCTGACTGCACATAGGGGTAGTACTGACATTGATGCGCTACATCTTAAATTTTCTCCGCACCGGCTGGGTTTCAGGACCTGTCCTTTTGCCAGCTTGTGGGCCTCATCACAAGCTTGAGAACAAGGTATAGTTTGTGCAGAACTGCCCAGGTTAAGGTACCTTGAGACCGCGATATACGAAGTTCGTGTCGCGGGCGCTTGCAGGCATTGCTGTATAGGCTGACTGCACATAGGGGTAGTACTGACATTGATGCGCTACATCTTAAATTTTCTCCGCACCTGCTGGGTTTCAGGACCTGTCCTTTTGCCAGCTTGTGGGCCTCATCACAAGCTTGAGAACAAGGTATAGTTTGTGCAGAACTGCCCAGGTTAAGGTACCTTGAGACCGCGATATACGAAGTTCGTGTCGCGGGCGCTTGCAGGCATTGCTGTATAGGCTGACTGCACATAGGGGTAGTACTGACATTGATGCGCTACATCTTGAATTTTCTCCGCACCGGCTGGGTTTCAGGACCTGTCCTTTTGCCAGCTTGTGGGCCTCATCACAAGCTTGAGAACAAGGTATAGTTTGTGCAGAACTGCCCAGGTTAAGGTACCTTGAGACCGCGATATACGAAGTTCGTGTCGCGGGCGCTTGCAGGCATTGCTGTATAGGCTGACTGCACATAGGGGTAGTACTGACATTGATGCGCTACATCTTGAATTTTCTCCGCACCTGCTGGGTTTCAGGACCTGTCCTTTTGCCAGCTTGTGGGCCTCATCACAAGCTTGAGAACAAGGTATAGTTTGTGCAGAACTGCCCAGGTTAAGGTACCTTGAGACGCGATATACGAAGTTCGTGTCGCGGGCGCTTGCAGGCATTGCTGTATAGGCTGACTGCACATAGGGGTAGTACTGACATTGACGCACCGGCTGGGTTTCAGGACCTGTCCTTTTGCCAGCTTGTGGGCCTCATCACAAGCTTGAGAACAAGGTATAGTTTGTGCAGAACTGCCCAGGTTAAGGTACCTTGAGACCGCGATATACGAAGTTCGTGTCGCGGGCGCTTGCAGGCATTGCTGTATAGGCTGACTGCACATAGGGGTAGTACTGACATTGATGCGCTACATCTTGAATTTTCTCCGCACCGGCTGGGTTTCAGGACCTGTCCTTTTGCCAGCTTGTGGGCCTCATCACAAGCTTGAGAACAAGGTATAGTTTGTGCAGAACTGCCCAGGTTAAGGTACCTTGAGACCGCGATATACGAAGTTCGTGTCGCGGGCGCTTGCAGGCATTGCTGTATAGGCTGACTGCACATAGGGGTAGTACTGACATTGATGCGCTACATCTTGAATTTTCTCCGCACCGGCTGGGTTTCAGGACCTGTCCTTTTGCCAGCTTGTGGGCCTCATCACAAGCTTGAGAACAAGGTATAGTTTGTGCAGAACTGCCCAGGTTAAGGTACCTTGAGACCGCGATATACGAAGTTCGTGTCGCGGGCGCTTGCAGGCATTGCTGTATAGGCTGACTGCACATAGAGGTAGTACTGACATTGATGCGCTACATCTTGAATTTTCTCCGCACCGGCTGGTTTCAGGACCTGTCCTTTTGCCAGCTTGTGGGCCTCATCACAAGCTTGAGAACAAGGTATAGTTTGTGCAGAACTGCCCAGGTAAAGGTACCTTGAGACCGCGATATACGAAGTTCGTGTCGCCTAAGCTTGCAGGCATTGCTGTATAGGCTGACTGCACATAGGGGTAGTACTGACATTGATGCGCTACATCTTGAATTTTCTCCACCGGCTGGGTTTCAGGACCTGTCCTTTTGCCAGCTTGTGGGCCTCATCACAAGCTTGAGAACAAGGTATAGTTTGTGCAGAACTGCCCAGGTTAAGGTACCTTGAGACCGCGATATACGAAGTTCGTGTCGCGGGCGCTTGCAGGCATTGCTGTATAGGCTGACTGCACATAGGGGTAGTACTGACATTGATGCGCTACATCTTAAATTTTCTCCGCACCTGCTGGGTTTCAGGACCTGTCCTTTTGCCAGCTTGTGGGCCTCATCACAAGCTTGAGAACAAGGTATAGTTTGTGCAGAACTGCCCAGGTTAAGGTACCTTGAGACCGCGATATACGAAGTTCGTGTCGCGGGCGCTTGCAGGCATTGCTGTATAGGCTGACTGCACATAGGGGTAGTACTGACATTGATGCGCTACATCTTAAATTTTCTCCGCACCGGCTGGGTTTCAGGACCTGTCCTTTTGCCAGCTTGTGGGCCTCATCACAAGCTTGAGAACAAGGTATAGTTTGTGCAGAACTGCCCAGGTTAAGGTACCTTGAGACCGCGATATACGAAGTTCGTGTCGCGGGCGCTTGCAGGCATTGCTGTATAGGCTGACTGCACATAGGGGTAGTACTGACATTGATGCGCTACATCTTAAATTTTCTCCGCACCTGCTGGGTTTCAGGACCTGTCCTTTTGCCAGCTTGTGGGCCTCATCACAAGCTTGAGAACAAGGTATAGTTTGTGCAGAACTGCCCAGGTTAAGGTACCTTGAGACCGCGATATACGAAGTTCGTGTCGCGGGCGCTTGCAGGCATTGCTGTATAGGCTGACTGCACATAGGGGTAGTACTGACATTGATGCGCTACATCTTAAATTTTCTCCGCACCGGCTGGGTTTCAGGACCTGTCCTTTTGCCAGCTTGTGGGCCTCATCACAAGCTTGAGAACAAGGTATAGTTTGTGCAGAACTGCCCAGGTTAAGGTACCTTGAGACCGCGATATACGAAGTTCGTGTCGCGGGCGCTTGCAGGCATTGCTGTATAGGCTGACTGCACATAGGGGTAGTACTGACATTGATGCGCTACATCTTAAATTTTCTCCGCACCTGCTGGGTTTCAGGACCTGTCCTTTTGCCAGCTTGTGGGCCTCATCACAAGCTTGAGAACAAGGTATAGTTTGTGCAGAACTGCCCAGGTTAAGGTACCTTGAGACCGCGATATACGAAGTTCGTGTCGCGGGCGCTTGCAGGCATTGCTGTATAGGCTGACTGCACATAGGGGTAGTACTGACATTGATGCGCTACATCTTAAATTTTCTCCGCACCTGCTGGGTTTCAGGACCTGTCCTTTTGCCAGCTTGTGGGCCTCATCACAAGCTTGAGAACAAGGTATAGTTTGTGCAGAACTGCCCAGGTTAAGGTACCTTGAGACCGCGATATACGAAGTTCGTGTCGCGGGCGCTTGCAGGCATTGCTGTATAGGCTGACTGCACATAGGGGTAGTACTGACATTGATGCGCTACATCTTGAATTTTCTCCGCACCGGCTGGGTTTCAGGACCTGTCCTTTTGCCAGCTTGTGGGCCTCATCACAAGCTTGAGAACAAGGTATAGTTTGTGCAGAACTGCCCAGGTTAAGGTACCTTGAGACCGCGATATACGAAGTTCGTGTCGCGGGCGCTTGCAGGCATTGCTGTATAGGCTGACTGCACATAGGGGTAGTACTGACATTGATGCGCTACATCTTGAATTTTCTCCGCACCTGCTGGGTTTCAGGACCTGTCCTTTTGCCAGCTTGTGGGCCTCATCACAAGCTTGAGAACAAGGTATAGTTTGTGCAGAACTGCCCAGGTTAAGGTACCTTGAGACCGCGATATACGAAGTTCGTGTCGCGGGCGCTTGCAGGCATTGCTGTATAGGCTGACTGCACATAGGGGTAGTACTGACATTGATGCGCTACATCTTGAATTTTCTCCGCACCGGCTGGGTTTCAGGACCTGTCCTTTTGCCAGCTTGTGGGCCTCATCACAAGCTTGAGAACAAGGTATAGTTTGTGCAGAACTGCCCAGGTTAAGGTACCTTGAGACCGCGATATACGAAGTTCGTGTCGCGGGCGCTTGCAGGCATTGCTGTATAGGCTGACTGCACATAGGGGTAGTACTGACATTGATGCGCTACATCTTAAATTTTCTCCGCACCGGCTGGGTTTCAGGACCTGTCCTTTTGCCAGCTTGTGGGCCTCATCACAAGCTTGAGAACAAGGTATAGTTTGTGCAGAACTGCCCAGGTTAAGGTACCTTGAGACCGCGATATACGAAGTTCGTGTCGCGGGCGCTTGCAGGCATTGCTGTATAGGCTGACTGCACATAGGGGTAGTACTGACATTGATGCGCTACATCTTGAATTTTCTCCGCACCGGCTGGGTTTCAGGACCTGTCCTTTTGCCAGCTTGTGGGCCTCATCACAAGCTTGAGAACAAGGTATAGTTTGTGCAGAACTGCCCAGGTTAAGGTACCTTGAGACCGCGATATACGAAGTTCGTGTCGCGGGCGCTTGCAGGCATTGCTGTATAGGCTGACTGCACATAGGGGTAGTACTGACATTGATGCGCTACATCTTGAATTTTCTCCGCACCGGCTGGGTTTCAGGACCTGTCCTTTTGCCAGCTTGTGGGCCTCATCACAAGCTTGAGAACAAGGTATAGTTTGTGCAGAACTGCCCAGGTTAAGGTACCTTGAGACCGCGATATACGAAGTTCGTGTCGCGGGCGCTTGCAGGCATTGCTGTATAGGCTGACTGCACATAGGGGTAGTACTGACATTGATGCGCTACATCTTAAATTTTCTCCGCACCGGCTGGGTTTCAGGACCTGTCCTTTTGCCAGCTTGTGGGCCTCATCACAAGCTTGAGAACAAGGTATAGTTTGTGCAGAACTGCCCAGGTTAAGGTACCTTGAGACCGCGATATACGAAGTTCGTGTCGCGGGCGCTTGCAGGCATTGCTGTATAGGCTGACTGCACATAGGGGTAGTACTGACATTGATGCGCTACATCTTAAATTTTCTCCGCACCGGCTGGGTTTCAGGACCTGTCCTTTTGCCAGCTTGTGGGCCTCATCACAAGCTTGAGAACAAGGTATAGTTTGTGCAGAACTGCCCAGGTTAAGGTACCTTGAGACCGCGATATACGAAGTTCGTGTCGCGGGCGCTTGCAGGCATTGCTGTATAGGCTGACTGCACATAGGGGTAGTACTGACATTGATGCGCTACATCTTGAATTTTCTCCGCACCGGCTGGGTTTCAGGACCTGTCCTTTTGCCAGCTTGTGGGCCTCATCACAAGCTTGAGAACAAGGTATAGTTTGTGCAGAACTGCCCAGGTTAAGGTACCTTGAGACCGCGATATACGAAGTTCGTGTCGCGGGCGCTTGCAGGCATTGCTGTATAGGCTGACTGCACATAGGGGTAGTACTGACATTGATGCGCTACATCTTGAATTTTCTCCGCACCGGCTGGGTTTCAGGACCTGTCCTTTTGCCAGCTTGTGGGCCTCATCACAAGCTTGAGAACAAGGTATAGTTTGTGCAGAACTGCCCAGGTTAAGGTACCTTGAGACCGCGATATACGAAGTTCGTGTCGCGGGCGCTTGCAGGCATTGCTGTATAGGCTGACTGCACATAGGGGTAGTACTGACATTGATGCGCTACATCTTAAATTTTCTCCGCACCGGCTGGGTTTCAGGACCTGTCCTTTTGCCAGCTTGTGGGCCTCATCACAAGCTTGAGAACAAGGTATAGTTTGTGCAGAACTGCCCAGGTTAAGGTACCTTGAGACCGCGATATACGAAGTTCGTGTCGCGGGCGCTTGCAGGCATTGCTGTATAGGCTGACTGCACATAGGGGTAGTACTGACATTGATGCGCTACATCTTAAATTTTCTCCGCACCGGCTGGGTTTCAGGACCTGTCCTTTTGCCAGCTTGTGGGCCTCATCACAAGCTTGAGAACAAGGTATAGTTTGTGCAGAACTGCCCAGGTTAAGGTACCTTGAGACCGCGATATACGAAGTTCGTGTCGCGGGCGCTTGCAGGCATTGCTGTATAGGCTGACTGCACATAGGGGTAGTACTGACATTGATGCGCTACATCTTAAATTTTCTCCGCACCGGCTGGGTTTCAGGACCTGTCCTTTTGCCAGCTTGTGGGCCTCATCACAAGCTTGAGAACAAGGTATAGTTTGTGCAGAACTGCCCAGGTTAAGGTACCTTGAGACCGCGATATACGAAGTTCGTGTCGCGGGCGCTTGCAGGCATTGCTGTATAGGCTGACTGCACATAGGGGTAGTACTGACATTGATGCGCTACATCTTAAATTTTCTCCGCACCGGCTGGGTTTCAGGACCTGTCCTTTTGCCAGCTTGTGGGCCTCATCACAAGCTTGAGAACAAGGTATAGTTTGTGCAGAACTGCCCAGGTTAAGGTACCTTGAGACCGCGATATACGAAGTTCGTGTCGCGGGCGCTTGCAGGCATTGCTGTATAGGCTGACTGCACATAGGGGTAGTACTGACATTGATGCGCTACATCTTAAATTTTCTCCGCACCTGCTGGGTTTCAGGACCTGTCCTTTTGCCAGCTTGTGGGCCTCATCACAAGCTTGAGAACAAGGTATAGTTTGTGCAGAACTGCCCAGGTTAAGGTACCTTGAGACCGCGATATACGAAGTTCGTGTCGCGGGCGCTTGCAGGCATTGCTGTATAGGCTGACTGCACATAGGGGTAGTACTGACATTGATGCGCTACATCTTAAATTTTCTCCGCACCTGCTGGGTTTCAGGACCTGTCCTTTTGCCAGCTTGTGGGCCTCATCACAAGCTTGAGAACAAGGTATAGTTTGTGCAGAACTGCCCAGGTTAAGGTACCTTGAGACCGCGATATACAAGTTCGTGTCGCGGGCGCTTGCAGGCATTGCTGTATAGGCTGACTGCACATAGAGGTAGTACTGACATTGATGCGCTACATCTTGAATTTTCTCCACACCTGCTGGGTTTCAGGACCTGTCCTTTTGCCAGCTTGTGGGCCTCATCACAAGCTTGAGAACAAGGTATAGTTTGTGCAGAACTGCCCAGGTTAAGGTACCTTGAGATCGCGATATACAAGGTTCGTGTCGCCTAAGCTTGCAGGCATTGCTGTATAGGCTGGCTGCACATAGGGGTAGTACTGACATTGATGCGCTACATCTTAAATTTTCTCCGCACCGGCTGGGTTTCAGGACCTGTCCTTTTGCCAGCTTGTGGGCCTCATCACAAGCTTGAGAACAAGGTATAGTTTGTGCAGAACTGCCCAGGTTAAGGTACCTTGAGACCGCGATATACGAAGTTCGTGTCGCGGGCGCTTGCAGGCATTGCTGTATAGGCTGGCTGCACATAGGGGTAGTACTGACATTGATGCGCTACATCTTAAATTTTCTCCGCACCGGCTGGGTTTCAGGACCTGTCCTTTTGCCAGCTTGTGGGCCTCATCACAAGCTTGAGAACAAGGTATAGTTTGTGCAGAACTGCCCAGGTTAAGGTACCTTGAGACCGCGATATACGAAGTTCGTGTCGCGGGCGCTTGCAGGCATTGCTGTATAGGCTGGCTGCACATAGGGGTAGTACTGACATTGATGCGCTACATCTTAAATTTTCTCCGCACCGGCTGGGTTTCAGGACCTGTCCTTTTGCCAGCTTGTGGGCCTCATCACAAGCTTGAGAACAAGGTATAGTTTGTGCAGAACTGCCCAGGTTAAGGTACCTTGAGACCGCGATATACGAAGTTCGTGTCGCCTAAGCTTGCAGGCATTGCTGTATAGGCTGGCTGCACATAGGGGTAGTACTGACATTGATGCGCTACATCTTAAATTTTCTCCGCACCGGCTGGGTTTCAGGACCTGTCCTTTTGCCAGCTTGTGGGCCTCATCACAAGCTTGAGAACAAGGTATAGTTTGTGCAGAACTGCCCAGGTTAAGGTACCTTGAGACCGCGATATACGAAGTTCGTGTCGCGGGCGCTTGCAGGCATTGCTGTATAGGCTGGCTGCACATAGGGGTAGTACTGACATTGATGCGCTACATCTTAAATTTTCTCCGCACCGGCTGGGTTTCAGGACCTGTCCTTTTGCCAGCTTGTGGGCCTCATCACAAGCTTGAGAACAAGGTATAGTTTGTGCAGAACTGCCCAGGTTAAGGTACCTTGAGACCGCGATATACGAAGTTCGTGTCGCGGGCGCTTGCAGGCATTGCTGTATAGGCTGGCTGCACATAGGGGTAGTACTGACATTGATGCGCTACATCTTAAATTTTCTCCGCACCGGCTGGGTTTCAGGACCTGTCCTTTTGCCAGCTTGTGGGCCTCATCACAAGCTTGAGAACAAGGTATAGTTTGTGCAGAACTGCCCAGGTTAAGGTACCTTGAGACCGCGATATACGAAGTTCGTGTCGCGGGCGCTTGCAGGCATTGCTGTATAGGCTGGCTGCACATAGGGGTAGTACTGACATTGATGCGCTACATCTTAAATTTTCTCCGCACCGGCTGGGTTTCAGGACCTGTCCTTTTGCCAGCTTGTGGGCCTCATCACAAGCTTGAGAACAAGGTATAGTTTGTGCAGAACTGCCCAGGTTAAGGTACCTTGAGACCGCGATATACGAAGTTCGTGTCGCGGGCGCTTGCAGGCATTGCTGTATAGGCTGGCTGCACATAGGGGTAGTACTGACATTGATGCGCTACATCTTAAATTTTCTCCGCACCGGCTGGGTTTCAGGACCTGTCCTTTTGCCAGCTTGTGGGCCTCATCACAAGCTTGAGAACAAGGTATAGTTTGTGCAGAACTGCCCAGGTTAAGGTACCTTGAGACCGCGATATACGAAGTTCGTGTCGCGGGCGCTTGCAGGCATTGCTGTATAGGCTGGCTGCACATAGGGGTAGTACTGACATTGATGCGCTACATCTTAAATTTTCTCCGCACCGGCTGGGTTTCAGGACCTGTCCTTTTGCCAGCTTGTGGGCCTCATCACAAGCTTGAGAACAAGGTATAGTTTGTGCAGAACTGCCCAGGTTAAGGTACCTTGAGACCGCGATATACGAAGTTCGTGTCGCCTGCCCTTGCAGGCATTGCTGTATAGGCTGACTGCACATAGGGGTAGTACTGACATTGATGCGCTACATCTTAAATTTTCTCCGCACCGGCTGGGTTTCAGGACCTGTCCTTTTGCCAGCTTGTGGGCCTCATCACAAGCTTGAGAACAAGGTATAGTTTGTGCAGAACTGCCCAGGTTAAGGTACCTTGAGACCGCGATATACGAAGTTCGTGTCGCGGGCGCTTGCAGGCATTGCTGTATAGGCTGGCTGCACATAGGGGTAGTACTGACATTGATGCGCTACATCTTAAATTTTCTCCGCACCGGCTGGGTTTCAGGACCTGTCCTTTTGCCAGCTTGTGGGCCTCATCACAAGCTTGAGAACAAGGTATAGTTTGTGCAGAACTGCCCAGGTTAAGGTACCTTGAGACCGCGATATACGAAGTTCGTGTCGCCTGCGCTTGCAGGCATTGCTGTATAGGCTGGCTGCACATAGGGGTAGTACTGACATTGATGCGCTACATCTTAAATTTTCTCCGCACCGGCTGGGTTTCAGGACCTGTCCTTTTGCCAGCTTGTGGGCCTCATCACAAGCTTGAGAACAAGGTATAGTTTGTGCAGAACTGCCCAGGTTAAGGTACCTTGAGACCGCGATATACGAAGTTCGTGTCGCGGGCGCTTGCAGGCATTGCTGTATAGGCTGGCTGCACATAGGGGTAGTACTGACATTGATGCGCTACATCTTAAATTTTCTCCGCACCGGCTGGGTTTCAGGACCTGTCCTTTTGCCAGCTTGTGGGCCTCATCACAAGCTTGAGAACAAGGTATAGTTTGTGCAGAACTGCCCAGGTTAAGGTACCTTGAGACCGCGATATACGAAGTTCGTGTCGCGGGCGCTTGCAGGCATTGCTGTATAGGCTGGCTGCACATAGGGGTAGTACTGACATTGATGCGCTACATCTTAAATTTTCTCCGCACCGGCTGGGTTTCAGGACCTGTCCTTTTGCCAGCTTGTGGGCCTCATCACAAGCTTGAGAACAAGGTATAGTTTGTGCAGAACTGCCCAGGTTAAGGTACCTTGAGACCGCGATATACGAAGTTCGTGTCGCGGGCGCTTGCAGGCATTGCTGTATAGGCTGGCTGCACATAGGGGTAGTACTGACATTGATGCGCTACATCTTAAATTTTCTCCGCACCGGCTGGGTTTCAGGACCTGTCCTTTTGCCAGCTTGTGGGCCTCATCACAAGCTTGAGAACAAGGTATAGTTTGTGCAGAACTGCCCAGGTTAAGGTACCTTGAGACCGCGATATACGAAGTTCGTGTCGCGGGCGCTTGCAGGCATTGCTGTATAGGCTGGCTGCACATAGGGGTAGTACTGACATTGATGCGCTACATCTTAAATTTTCTCCGCACCGGCTGGGTTTCAGGACCTGTCCTTTTGCCAGCTTGTGGGCCTCATCACAAGCTTGAGAACAAGGTATAGTTTGTGCAGAACTGCCCAGGTTAAGGTACCTTGAGACCGCGATATACGAAGTTCGTGTCGCCTGCGCTTGCAGGCATTGCTGTATAGGCTGGCTGCACATAGGGGTAGTACTGACATTGATGCGCTACATCTTGAATTTTCTCCGCACCGGCTGGGTTTCAGGACCTGTCCTTTTGCCAGCTTGTGGGCCTCATCACAAGCTTGAGAACAAGGTATAGTTTGTGCAGAACTGCCCAGGTTAAGGTACCTTGAGACCGCGATATACGAAGTTCGTGTCGCCGAATATTGCAGGCATTGCTGTATAGGCTGGCTGCACATAGTGGTAGTACTGACATTGATGCGCTACATCTTAAATTTTCTTCGCACCTGCTGTGTTTCAGGACCTGTTCTTTGCCCAGCTTGGGCCTCATCACAGCTTGAGAACAAGAGTGTAGTTCGTGCCAGAACTGCCCAGGAGTGGGTACCTTGAGACCGCGATATGCCCGAAGTTCGTGTCGCCTGGCCCTTGCAGGCATTGCTGTATAGGCTGACTGCACGTGTGGTGTGCAGCATTGATGCACACCATGTTGTTTTCTCCACACCGGCTGGGTTTCAGGCCCTGTCCTTTTGCCAGCTTGACAGGCCTCATCACAAACTCGAAAACAAGGTATAGTTGTGGGAACTGCCAGATCAAGGTGCCTGGAACCGCAAATATACGAAGTTCGTGTCGCGGGCGCTTGCGAGGCATTTACTGTATAGGCTGGCTGCACATAGGAGTAGTACTGACATTGATGCGCTACATCTTAAATTTTCTCCGCACCGGCTGGGTTTCAGGACCTGTCCTTTTGCCAGCTTGTGGGCCTCATGACAAGCTTGAGAACAAGGTATAGTTTTTGCAGAACTGCCAGTTAAGGTGCCTTGAGACCTGCCCCGATATACAAAGTTCGTGTCTTTGCTTTTGAGCATTGCACCTTATCGACTGGCTGCACATAGGAATGCAACATTGATGCGCTACATCATGATTTTCTCCGCACCGGCTGGGTTTCAGGTTCATGCCGACATTGCTGTGTAGGCTGGATGCACATAGGGGTAGTGCTGACGTTGATGCGCTACTCTTAATTTTCTCCGCACCAAGCTGGGTTTCAGGACCCTGTCCTTTTGCCAGCTTGTGGGCCCTCATCAAAGCTTGAGAACAAGGTATAGTTGTAGAACTACTTCAAGTTGGGTACCTTGAGATCGCGATATACGAAATTCGTTTCGCCTGCCCTTGCAGGCGTTGCTGTATGGGCTGGCTGCACAAGGTAGTACTAACATTGATGCGCTACATCTTAAATTTTCTCCCGCACCGGCTGGGTTTCCAGGACCTGTCCTTTTGCCAGCTTATGGAGCCTTATCCACAAACAGGAGACAAGGTATGATTTATTGCCAGAGACGCGGGTTAAGGTACCTTGAGACCTTGATATACAAAGTTCGTGTCGCCTGTGCTTGCAGGCATTGCTGTATAGGCTGGCTGCACGCCAGGGGTTAGTACTGACATTGATGCGCTACATCTTAAGATTTTCTCCGCACCGGCTGGGTTTCCAGGACCTGTCCTTTACGCCAGGCTTGTGGGCCTAATCACAAGCTTGAGAACAAGGTATAGTTTGTGCAGAACTGCCCAGGTAAAGAGTACCAGCGAAACAGCGATATACGAAGTTCCGTGTCGCGGGCGCTTGCGGCATTGCTGTATAGGCTGACTGCACATAGGGGTAGTACTGACATTGATGCGCTACATCTTAATTTTTCTCCCGCACCTGGCTGGGTTTCAGGACCTGTCCTTTTGCCAGCTTGTGGGCCTCATCACAAGCTTGGAGCAGGAACAAGGGTATAGTTTGAGCAGAGCTGCCTAGGTTAAGGTACCTGTGAGATCGCGATATACGAAGTTCGTTAATACCACTTTCTCTTACGGCGCATTGTCGCCTGCCCTTGCAGGCATTGCTGTACAGGCTGACTGCACATACCGTAGTACTGACATTGATGCGCTACATCTTGAATTTTCTCCGCACCGGCTGGGTTTCAGGCCCTGAGTTCCTCGCTGCCAGCTTGTGGGCCTCATCACAAGCTTGAGAACAAGGTATAGTTTGTGCAGAACTGCCCAGGTAAAGGTACCTTGAAACCGCGATATACGAAGTTGGGTGTGGATCAGCTTGCAGGCATTGCTGTATAGGCTGACTGCACATAGGGGTAGTACTGACATTGATGCGCTACATCTTAAATTTTCTCCGCACCGGCTGGGTTTCAGGACATGTCCTTTTGCCAGCTTGTGGGCCTCATCACAAGCTTGAGAACAAGGTATAGTTCGTGCAGAACTGCCCAGGTTAAGGTACCTTGAGACCGCGATATACGAAGTTCGCGTCGCGGGCTCTTGCAGGCATTGCTGTATAGGCTGGCTGCACATAGGGGTAGTACTGACATTGATGCGCTACATCTTAAATTTTCTCCGCACCGGCTGGGTTTCAGGACCTGTCCTTTTGCCAGCTTGTGGGCCTTATCACAAGCTTGAGAACAAGGTATAGTTTGTGCAGAACTGCCCAGGTTAAGGTACCTTGAGATCGCGATATACGAAGTTCGTGTCGCCTGCCCTTGCAGGCATTGCTGTATAGGCTGACTGCACATAGGGGTAGTACTGACATTGATGCGCTACATCTTAAATTTTCTCCGCACCGGCTGGGTTTCAGGACCTGTCCTTTTGCCAGCTTGTGGGCCTCATCACAAGCTTGAGAACAAGGTATAGTTTGTGCAGAACTGCCTAGGTTAAGGTACCTTGAGATCGCGATATACGAAGTTCGTGTCGCCTGCCCTTGCAGGCATTGCTGTATAGGCTGACTGCACATAGGGGTAGTACTGACATTGATGCGCTACATCTTGAATTTTTTCCGCACCGGCTGGGTTTCAGGACCTGTCCTTTTGCCAGCTTGTGGGCCTCATCACAAGCTTGAGAACAAGGTATAGTTTGTGCAGAACTGCCCAGGTAAAGGTACCTTGAAACCGCGATATACGAAGTTCGTGTCGCCTAAGCTTGCAGGCATTGCTGTATAGGCTGACTGCACATAGCGGTAGTACTGACATTGATGCGCTACATCTTAAATTTTCTCCGCACCGGCTGGGTTTCAGGACCTGTCCTTTTGCCAGCTTGTGGGCCTCATCACAAGCTTGAGAACAAGGTATAGTTTGTGCAGAACTGCCCCGGTAAAGGTACCTTGAAACCGCGATATACGAAGTTCGTGTCGCCTAAGCTTGCAGGCATTGCTGTATAGGCTGACTGCACATAGGGGTAGTACTGACATTGATGCGCTACATCTTAAATTTTCTCCGCACCGGCTGGGTTTCAGGACCTGTCCTTTTGCCAGCTTGTGGGCCTCATCACAAGCTTGAGAACAAGGTATAGTTTGTGCAGAACTGCCCAGATCAAGGTACCTTGAGACCGCGATATACAAGTTCGTGTCGCGGGCGCTTGCAGGCATTGCTGTATAGGCTGGCTGCACATAGGGGTAGTACTGACATTGATGCGCTACATCTTAAATTTTCTCCGCACCGGCTGGGTTTTAGGACCTGTCCTTTTGCCAGCTTGTGGGCCTCATCACAAGCTTGAGAACAAGGTATAGTTCGTGCAGAACTGCCCAGGTTAAGGTACCTTGAGACCGCGATATACGAAGTTCGCGTCGCGGGCTCTTGCAGGCATTGCTGTATAGGCTGGCTGCACATAGGGGTAGTACTGACATTGATGCGCTACATCTTAAATTTTCTCCGCACCGGCTGGGTTTCAGGACCTGTCCTTTTGCCAGCTTGTGGGCCTCATCACAAGCTTGAGAACAAGGTATAGTTTGTGCAGAACTGCCCAGGTTAAGGTACCTTGAGACCGCGATATACAAAGTGTTCGCGTCGCGGGCTCTTGCAGGCATTGCTGTATAGGCTGGCTGCACATAGGGGTAGTACTGACATTGATGCGCTACATCTTGAATTTTCTCCGCACCGGCTGGGTTTCAGGACCTGTCCTTTTGCCAGCACAAGCTTGAGAACAAGGTATAGTTTGTGCAGACTTGCCCAGGTTAAGGTACCTTGAGATAGCGATATACGAAGTTCGTGTCGCCTGCCCTTGCAGGCATTGCTTTATAGGCTGGCTGCACATATGGGTAGTACTGACATTGATGCGCTACATCTTAAATTTTCTCCGCACCGGCTGGGTTTCAGGACCTGTCCTTTTGCCAGCTTGTGGGCCTCATCACAAGCTTGAGAACGAGGTATAGTTTGTGCAGAACTGCTCAGGTTAAGGTACCTTGAGATCGCGATATACGAAGTTCGTGTCGCCTGCCCTTGCAGGCATTGCTGTATAGGCTGACTGCACATAGGGGTAGTACTGACATTGATGCGCTACATCTTGAATTTTCTCCGCACCGGCTGGGTTTCAGGACCTGTCCTTTTGCCAGCTTGTGGGCCTCATCACAAGCTTGAGAACAAGGTATAGTTTGTGCAGAACTGCCCAGGTAAAAGTACCTTGAAATCGCGATATACGAAGTTCGTGTCGCCTAAGCTTGCAGGCATTGCTGTATAGGCTGACTGCACATAGGGGGAGTACTGACATTGATGCGCTACATCTTAAATTCCCTCCGCACCGGCTGGGTTTCAGGACCTGTCCTTTTGCCAGCTTGTGGGCCTAATCACAAGCTTGAGAACAAGGTATAGCTTGTGCAGAACTGCCCAGGTTAAGGTACCTTGAGATCGCGATATACGAAGTTCGTGCCGCCTGCCCTTGCAGGCATTGCTGTATAGGCTGACTGCACATAGGGGTAGTACTGACATTGATGCGCTACATCTTAAATTTTCTCCGCACCGGCTGGGTTTCAGGACCTGTCCTTTTGCCAGCTTGTGGGCCTCATCACAAGCTTGAGAACAAGGTATAGTTTGTGCAGAACTGCCCAGGTTAAGGTACCTTGAGATCGCGATATACGAAGTTCGTGTCGCCTGCCCTTGCAGGCATTGCTGTATAGGCTGACTGCACATTATGGGTAGTACTGACATTCATGCGCTACATCTTAAATTTTCTCCGCACCGGCTGGGTTGCAGGACCTGTCCTTTTGCCAGCTTGTGGGCCTCATCACAAGCTTGAGAACAAGGTATAGTTTGTGCAGAACTGCCCAGGTTAAGGTACCTTGAGACCGCGATATACGAAGTTCGTGTCGCCTAAGCTTGCAGGCATTGCTGTATAGGCTGGCTGCACATAGGGGTAGTACTGACATTGATGCGCTACATCTTAAATTTTCTCTGCACCGGCTGGGTTTCAGGACCTGTCCTTTTGCCAGCTTGTGGGCCTCATCACAAGCTTGAGAACAAGGTATAGTTTGTGCAGAACTGCCCAGGTTAAGGTACCTTGAGACCGCGATATACGAAGTTCGTGTCGCCTGCCCTTGCAGGCATTGCTGTATAGGCTGACTGCACATATGGGTAGTACTGACATTGATGCGCTACATCTTAAATTTTCTCCGCACCGGCTGGGTTTCAGGACCTGTCCTTTTGCCAGCTTGTGGGCCTCATCACAAGCTTGAGAACAAGGTATAGTTTGTGCAGAACTGCCCAGGTAAAGGTACCTTGAAACCGCGATATACGAAGTTCGTGTCGCCTAAGCTTGCAGGCATTGCTGTATAGGCTGACTGCACATAGGGGTAGTACTGACATTGATGCGCTACATCTTAAATTTTCTCCGCACCGGCTGGGTTTCAGGACCTGTCCTTTTGCCAGCTTGTGGGCCTCATCACAAGCTTGAGAACAAGGTATAGTTTGTGCAGAACTGCCCAGATCAAGGTACCTTGAGACCGCGATATACAAGTTCGTGTCGCGGGCGCTTGCAGGCATTGCTGTATAGGCTGGCTGCACATAGGGGTAGTACTGACATTGATGCGCTACATCTTAAATTTTCTCCGCACCGGCTGGGTTTCAGGACCTGTCCTTTTGCCAGCTTGTGGGCCTCATCACAAGCTTGAGAACAAGGTATAGTTCGTGCAGAACTGCCCAGGTTAAGGTACCTTGAGACCGCGATATACGAAGTTCGCGTCGCGGGCTCTTGCAGGCATTGCTGTATAGGCTGGCTGCACATAGGGGTAGTACTGACATTGATGCGCTACATCTTAAATTTTCTCCGCACCGGCTGGGTTTCAGGACCTGTCCTTTTGCCAGCTTGTGGGCCTCATCACAAGCTTGAGAACAAGGTATAGTTCGTGCAGAACTGCCCAGGTTAAGGTACCTTGAGACCGCGATATACGAAGTTCGCGTCGCGGGCTCTTGCAGGCATTGCTGTATAGGCTGGCTGCACATAGGGGTAGTACTGACATTGATGCGCTACATCTTGAATTTTCTCCGCACCGGCTGGGTTTCGGGACCTGTCCTTTTGCCAGCACAAGCTTGAGAACAAGGTATAGTTTGTGCAGACTTGCCCAGGTTAAGGTACCTTGAGATCGCGATATACGAAGTTCGTGTCGCCTGCCCTTGCAGGCATTGCTGCATAGGCTGGCTGCACATAGGGGTAGTACTGACATTGATGCGCTACATCTTAAATTTTCTCCGCACCGGCTGGGTTTCAGGACCTGTCCTTTTGCCAGCTTGTGGGCCTCATCACAAGCTTGAGAACAAGGTATAGTTTGTGCAGAACTGCCTAGGTTAAGGTACCTTGAGATCGCGATATACGAAGTTCGTGTCGCCTGCCCTTGCAGGCATTGCTGTATAGGCTGACTGCACATAGGGGTAGTACTGACATTGATGCGCTACATCTTGAATTTTCTCCGCACCGGCTGGGTTTCAGGACCTGTCCTTTTGCCAGCTTGTGGGCCTTATCACAAGCTTGAGAACAAGGTATAGTTTGTGCAGAACTGCCCAGGTAAAGGTACCTTGAAACCGCGATATACGAAGTTCGTGTCGCCTAAGCTTGCAGGCATTGCTGTATAGGCTGACTGCACATAGGGGTAGTACTGACATTGATGCGCTACATCTTAAATTCCCTCCGCACGGGCTGGGTTTCAGGACCTGTCCTTTTGCCAGCTTGTGGGCCTCATCACAAGCTTGAGAACAAGGTATAGTTTGTGCAGAACTGCCCAGGTTAAGGTACCTTGAGATCGCGATATACGAAGTTCGTGTCGCCTGCCCTTGCAGGCATTGCTGTATAGGCTGACTGCACATTATGGGTAGTACTGACATTCATGCGCTACATCTTAAATTTTCTCCGCACCGGCTGGGTTTCAGGACCTGTCCTTTTTGCCAGCTTGTGGGCCTCATCACAAGCTTGAGAACAAGGTATAGTTTGTGCAGAACTGCCCAGGTTAAGGTACCTTGAGACCGCGATATACGAAGTTCGTGTCGCCTAATCTTGCAGGCATTGCTGTATAGGCTGGCTGCACATAGGGGTAGTACTGACATTGATGCGCTACATCTTAAATTTTCTCTGCACCGGCTGGGTTTCAGGACCTGTCCTTTTGCCAGCTTGTGGGCCTCATCACAAGCTTGAGAACAAGGTATAGTTTGTGCAGAACTGCCCAGGTTAAGGTACCTTGAGATCGCGATATACGAAGTTCGTGTCGCCTGCCCTTGCAGGCATTGCTGTATAGGCTGACTGCACATATGGGTAGTACTGACATTCATGCGCTACATCTTAAATTTTCTCCGCACCGGCTGGGTTTCAGGACCTGTCCTTTTGCCAGCTTGTGGGCCTCATCACAAGCTTGAGAACAAGGTATAGTTTGTGCAGAACTGCCCAGGTTAAGGTACCTTGAGACCGCGATATACGAAGTTCGTGTCGCCTAAGCTTGCAGGCATTGCTGTATAGGCTGGCTGCACATAGGGGTAGTACTGACATTGATGCGCTACATCTTAAATTTTCTCTGCACCGGCTGGGTTTCAGGACCTGTCCTTTTGCCAGCTTGTGGGCCTCATCACAAGCTTGAGAACAAGGTATAGTTTGTGCAGAACTGCACAGATCAAGGTACCTTGAGACCGCGATATACAAGTTCGTGTCGCGGGCGCTTGCAGGCATTGCTGTATAGGCTGGCTGCACATAGGGGTAGTACTGACATTGATGCGCTACATCTTAAATTTTCTCCGCACCGGCTGGGTTTCAGGACATGTCCTTTTGCCAGCTTGTGGGCCTCATCACAAGCTTGAGAACAAGGTATAGTTTGTGCAGAACTGCCCAGGTTAAGGTACCTTGAGACCGCGATATACGAAGTTCGTGTCGCCTGTGCTTGCAGGCATTGCTGTATAGGCTGGCTGCACATAGGGGTAGTACTGACATTGATGCGCTACATCTTAAATTTTCTCCGCACCGGCTGGGTTTCAGGACCTGTCCTTTTGCCAGCTTGTGGGCCTCATCACAAGCTTGAGAACAAGGTATAGTTTGTGCAGAACTGCCCAGGTTAAGGTACCTTGAGATCGCGATATACGAAGTTCGTGTCGCCTGTGCTTGCAGGCATTGCTGTATAGGCTGGCTGCACATAGGGGTAGTACTGACATTGATGCGCTACATCTTAAATTTTCTCCGCACCGGCTTGGTTTCAGGACCTGTCCTTTTGCCAGCTTGTGGGCCTCATCACAAGCTTGAGAACAAGGTATAGTTTGTGCAGAACTGCCCAGGTTAAGGTACCTTGAGACCGCGATATACGAAGTTCGTGTCGCCTGTGCTTGTAGGCATTGCTGTATAGGCTGGCTGCACATAGGGGTAGTACTGACATTGATGCGCTACATCTTAAATTTTCTCCGCACCGGCTGGGTTTCAGGACCTGTCCTTTTGCCAGCTTGTGGGCCTCATCACAAGCTTGAGAACAAGGTATAGTTTGTGCAGAACTGCCCAGGTTAAGGTACCTTGAGATCGCGATATACGAAGTTCGTGTCGCCTGCCCTTGCAGGCATTGCTGTACAGGCTGACTGCACATAGGGGTAGTACTGACATTGATGCGCTACATCTTGAATTTTCTCCGCACGGGCTGGGTTTCAGGACCTGTCCTTTTGCCAGCTTGTGGGCCTCATCACAAGCTTGAGAACAAGGTATAGTTTGTGCAGAACTGCCCAGGTTAAGGTACCTTGAGACCGCGATATACGAAGTTCGTGTCGCCTGTGCTTGCAGGCATTGCTGTATAGGCTGGCTGCACATAGGGGTAGTACTGACATTGATGCGCTACATCTTGAATTTTCTCCGCACCGGCTGGGTTTCAGGACCTGTCCTTTTGCCAGCTTGTGGGCCTCATCACAAGCTTGAGAACAAGGTATAGTTGGTGCAGAACTGCCCAGGTTAAGGTACCTTGAGACCGCGATATACGAAGTTCGTGTCGCCTGTGCTTGTAGGCATTGCTGTATAGGCTGGCTGCACATAGGGGTAGTACTGACATTGATGCGCTACATCTTAAATTTTCTCCGCACCGGCTGGGTTTCAGGACCTGTCCTTTTGCCAGCTTGTGGGCCACATCACAAGCTTGAGAACAAGGTATAGTTTGTGCAGAACTGCCCAGGTTAAGGTACCTTGAGATCGCGATATACGAAGTTCGTGTCGCCTGTGTTTGCAGGCATTGCTGTATAGGCTGGCTGCACATAGGGGTAGTACTGACATTGATGCGCTACATCTTAAATTTTCTCCGCACCGGCTTGGTTTCAGGATCTGTCCTTTTGCCAGCTTTTGGGCCTCATCACAAGCTTGAGAACAAGGTATAGTTCGTGCACAACTGCCCAGGTTAAGGTACCTTGAGACCGCGATATACGAAGTTCGCGTCGCGGGCGCTTGCAGGCATTGCTGTATAGGCTGGCTGCACATAGGGTAGTACTGACATTGATGCGCTACATCTTAAATTTTCTCCGCACCGGCTGGGTTTCAGGACCTGTCCTTTTGCCAGCTTGTGGGCCTCATCACAAGCTTGAGAACAAGGTATAGTTTGTGCAGAACTGCCCAGGTTAAAGTACCTTGAGATCGCGATATACGAAGTTCGTGTCGCCTGCCCTTGCAGGCATTGCTGTATAGGCTGGCTGCACATAGGGGTAGTACTGACATTGATGCGCTACATCTTAAATTTTCTCCGCACCGGCTAGGTTTCAGGACCTGTCCTTTTGCCAGCTTGTGGGCCTCATCACAAGCTTGAGAACAAGGTATAGTTTGTGCAGAACTGCCCAGGTTAAGGTACCTTGAGATCGCGATATACGAAGTTCGTGTCGCCTGCCCTTGCAGGCATTGCTGTATAGGCTGACTGCACATAGGGGTAGTACTGACATTCATGCGCTACATCTTGAATTTTCTCCGCACCGGCTGGGTTTCAGGACCTGTCCTTTTGCCAGCTTGTGGGCCTTATCACAAGCTTGAGAACAAGGTATAGTTTGTGCAGAACTGCCCAGGTTAAGGTACCTTGAGATCGCGATATACGAAGTTCGTGTCGCCTGCCCTTGCAGGCATTGCTGTATAGGCTGACTGCACATAGGGGTAGTACTGACATTGATGCGCTACATCTTGAATTTTCTCCGCACCGGCTGGGTTTCAGGACCTGTCCTTTTGCCAGCTTGTGGGCCTCATCACAAGCTTGAGAACAAGGTATAGTTCGTGCAGAACTGCCCAGGTTAAGGTACCTTGAGACCGCGATATACGAAGTTCGCGTCGCGGGCTCTTGCAGGCATTGCTGTATAGGCTGACTGCACATAGGGGTAGTACTGACATTGATGCGCTACATCTTAAATTTTCTCCGCACCGGCTGGGTTTCAGGACCTGTCCTTTTGCCAGCTTGTGGGCCTCATCACAAGCTTGAGAACAAGGTATAGTTTGTGCAGAACTGCCCAGGTTAAGGTACCTTGAGATCGCGATATACGAAGTTCGTGTCGCGGGCGCTTGCAGGCATTGCTGTATAGGCTGACTGCACATAGGGGTAGTACTGACATTGACGCGCTACATCTTAAATTTTCTCCGCACCTGCTGGGTTTCAGGACCTGTCCTTTTGCCAGCTTGTGGGCCTCATCACAAGCTTGAGAACAAGGTATAGTTTGTGCAGAACTGCCCAGGTAAAGGTACCTTGAAACCGCGATATACGAAGTTCGTGTCGCCTAAGTTTGCAGGCATTGCTGTATAGGCTGACTGCACATAGGGGTAGTACTGACATTGATGCGCTACATCTTGAATTTTCTCCGCACCGGCTGGGTTTCAGGACCTGTCCTTTTGCCAGCTTGTGGACCTCATCACAAGCTTGAGAACAAGGTATAGTTTGTGCAGAACTGCCCAGGTTAAGGTACCTTGAGATCGCGATATACGAAGTTCGTGTCGCCTGCCCTTGCAGGCATTGCTGTATAGGCTGACTGCACATAGGGGTAGTACTGACATTGATGCGCTACATCTTGAATTTTCTCCGCACCGGCTGGGTTTCAGGACCTGTCCTTTTGCCAGCTTGTGGGCCTTATCACAAGCTTGAGAACAAGGTATAGTTTGTGCAGAACTGCCCAGGTAAAGGTACCTTGAAACCGCGATATACGAAGTTCGTGTCGCCTAAGCTTGCAGGCATTGCTGTATAGGCTGACTGCACATAGGGGTAGTACTTACATTGATGCGCTACATCTTGAATTTTCTCCGCACCGGCTGGGTTTCAGGACCTGTCCTTTTGCCAGCTTGTGGGCCTTATCACAAGCTTGAGAACAAGGTATAGTTTGTGCAGAACTGCCCAGGTTAAGGTACCTTGAGATCGCGATATACGAAGTTCGTGTCGCCTGCCCTTGCAGGCATTGCTGTATAGGCTGACTGCACATATGGGTAGTACTGACATTCATGCGCTACATCTTGAATTTTCTCCGCACCGGCTGGGTTTCAGGACCTGTCCTTTTGCCAGCTTGTGGGCCTCATCACAAGCTTGAGAACAAGGTATAGTTTGTGCAGAACTGCCCAGGTTAAGGTACCTTGAGACCGCGATATACGAAGTTCGTGTCGCCTAAGCTTGCAGGCATTGCTGTATAGGCTGGCTGCACATAGGGGTAGTACTGACATTGATGCGCTACATCTTAAATTTTCTCCGCACCGGCTGGGTTTCAGGACCTGTCCTTTTGCCAGCTTGTGGGCCTCATCACAAGCTTGAGAACAAGGTATAGTTTGTGCAGAACTGCCCAGGTTAAGGTACCTTGAGACCGCGATATACGAAGTTCGTGTCGCCTGTGCTTGCAGGCATTGCTGTATAGGCTGGCTGCACATAGGGGTAGTACTGACATTGATGCGCTACATCTTAAATTTTCTCCGCACCTGCTTGGTTTCAGGACCTGTCCTTTTGCCAGCTTGTGGGCCTCATCACAAGCTTGAGAACAAGGTATAGTTCGTGCAGAACTGCCCAGGTTAAGGTACCTTGAGACCGCGATATACGAAGTTCGCGTCGCGGGCTCTTGCAGGCATTGCTGTATAGGCTGGCTGCACATAGGGGTATACTGACATTGATGCGCTACATCTTAAATTTTCTCCGCACCGGCTGGGTTTCAGGACCTGTCCTTTTGCCAGCTTGTGGGCCTCATCACAAGCTTGAGAACAAGGTATAGTTTGTGCAGACTTGCCCAGGTTAAGGTACCTTGAGATCGCGATATACGAAGTTCGTGTCGCCTAAGTTTGCAGGCATTGCTGTATAGGCTGGCTGCACATAGGGGTAGTACTGACATTGATGCGCTACATCTTAAATTTTCTCCGCGAGGTTGGTGGTTCGAGCTCCAGGTTGTTATCTGCGACATTTGTTTTTTTTGACAGAGGGGTCGGGGTGAGGGATTGATGACGACACCTGACTTTTGACGTCACAACCCTCTGCAACCTGACGTTCATATATATTATAAATTGAAAACATTTCAAGTGCTAGCCGGTAGCTCAGTCGGTAGAGTGCTATTCTCAGATCTTCAATCACGGGGTTGGTGGTTCGAGCCCTAAGTTGTCCTCTATGACATTTATTATTTTTTTCGACATAGCGGAGGGTGCGGGGTGAGGGATTGATGACGAAACATGACTTTTGACGTCACCACCCTTTGCAACCTCAGGTTCATATATATTATAAATTGAAAACATTTGAAGTGCGAGCCGGTAGCTCAGTCGGTAGAGTGCCATTCTCAGATCTTCAATCGCGGGGTTGGTGGTTCGAGCCCCAGGTTGTCCTCTGCGACATTTATTATTTTTTTCGACATAGCGGAGGGGGCGGGGTGAGGTATTGATTACGACACGTGACTTTTGACGTCACCATCCTTTGCAACCTCAGGTTCATATATATTATAAATTGAAAACATTTCAAGTGCGAGCCGGTAGCTCAATCGGTAGAGTGCCATTCTCATATCTCCAATTGCGGGGTTGGTGGTTCGAGCCCCAGGTTGTCATCTGCGACATTTGTTTTTTTTTCGACAGAGCGGAGGGGGCGGGGATAGGGATTGATGACGACACGTGACTTTTGACGTCACCACCATTTGCAACCTGAGGTTCATATATATTACGAATTGAAAACTTTTCAAGTTCGAGCCGGTAGCTCAGTCAGTAGAGTGCTATTCTCAGATCTTCAATCGCGGGGTTCGAGCCCCAGGTTGTCATCTGCGACATTTTTGTTTTCGACAGAGGGGTCGGGATGAGGGATTGATGACGACACGTGACTTTTGACGTCACAACCCTTTGCAACCTGAGGTTCATATATATTATAAATTCAAAACATTTCAAGTGATAGCCGGTAGCTCAGTCGGTAGAGTGCCATTCTCAGATCTTCAATCGCGGGGTTGGTGGTTCGAGCCCTAAATTGTCCTCTGCGACATTTATTATTTTTTTTCGACATAGCGGAGGGGGCGGGGTGAGGGATTGATGACGACACGTGGCTTTTGACGTCACCACCCTATGCAACCTGAGGTTCATATATGTTATCAATTCAAAACATTTCAAGTGCTAGCCGGTAGCTCAGTCGGTAGAGTGCCGTTCTCATATCTTCAATTGCGGGGTTGGTGGTACGAGCCCCAGGTTGTCATCTGCGACATTTGTGTTTTTTTCGACAGAGCGGAGGGGGCGGGGGGAGGGATTGATGACGACACGTGACTTTTGACGTCACCACCATTTGCAACCTGAGGTTCATATATATTACAAATTGAAAACTTTTCAAGTTCGAGCCGGTAGCTCAGTCGGTAGTGTACTATTCTCAGATCTTCAATCGCGGGGTTCGAGCCCCAGGTTGTCCTCTGCGACATTTTTTTTATCGACAGAGGGGTCGGGGTGAGGGATTGATGACGACACGTGACTTCTGACGTCACAACCCTTTGCAACCTGAGGTTCATGTATATTATCAATTCAAAACATTTCAAGTGCTAGCCGGAAGCTCAGTCGGTAGAGTATCATTCTCATATTTTCTATTGTGGGGTTGGTGGTTCGAGCCCCAGGTTGTCATCTGCGAAATTTATTTGTTTTTCGGCAGAGCGGAAGGGTCGGGGTGAGGGATTGGTGACGACACGTGACTTTTGACGTCACCACCCTTTGCAACCTAAGGTTTATATGTAATATAAATTGAAAACTTTTCAAGAGCGAGCCAGTAGCTGAGTCGGTAGAGTGCCATTCTCAGATATTAAATCGCGGGGTTGGTGGTTCGAGCCCCAGGTTGTCATCTGCGACATTTATTTTTTCCTAAGCCGGAATTTTTTTGGGGGGGGGTGAGAGATTCATAACGACACGTGACTTTTGACGTCAGCACCCTTTACCACCTGAGGTTCATATATATTGTAAATTCAAAACATTTCAAGTGCGAGCCGGTAGCTCAGTCAGTAGAGTGCTATTCTCAGATCTTCAATTGCGGTGTTGGTGGTTCGAGTCCCAGGTTGTCACCTGCGACATTTGTTTTTTTTTTTTTCGACAGAGCGGAGGGGGCGGGGTGAGGGATTGATGACGACACGTGACTTTTGACGTGACCACCATTTCCAACCTGAGGTTCATATATATTACAAATTGAAAACTTTTCAAGTTCGAGCCGGTAGCTCAGTCGGTAGAGTGCTATTCTCAGATCTTCAATCGCGGGGTTCGAGACCCAGGTTGTCATCTGCGACAATTTTTTTTCGACAGAGGAGTCGGGTTGAGGGATTGATGACGACACGTGACTTCTGACGTCACAACCCTTTGCAACCTGAGGTTCATATATATTATCAATTCAAAACATTTCAAGTGCTAGCCGGAAGCTCAGTCGGTAGAGTATCATTCTCATATTTTCTATTGTGGGGTTGGTGGTTCGAGCCCCAGGTTGTCATCTGCGACATTTGGGGTTTTTTCGACAAAGCGGAGGGGCAGGGTGAGGGATTGATGACGACACGTGACTTTTGACGTCACCACCATTTGCAACCTGAGGTTCTTATATATTACGAATTGAAAACTTTTCAAGTTCGAGCCGGTAGCTCAGTCGGTAGAGTGCTATTCTCAGATCTTCAATCGCGGGGTTCGAGCCCCAGGTTGTCATCTGCGACATTTTTTTTTCGACAGAGGGGTCGGGGTGAGGGATTGATGACGACACGTGACTTTTGACGTCACAACCCTTTGCAACCTGAGGTTCATATATATTATAAATTCAAATCATTTCAAGTGCTAGCCGGTAGCTCAGTCGGTAGAATGCCATTCTCAGATCTTTCATCGCGGGGTTGGTGGTTCGAGCACTAAATTGTCCTCTGCGACATTTATTATTTTTTTCGACATACCGGAGGGGGCGGGGTTAGGGATTGATGACGACTCGTGACTTTTGACGTCACCACCCTTTGCAACCTGAGGTTCATTTATATTACAAATTGAAAACTTTTCAACTTCGAGCCGGTAGCTCAGTCGGTAGAGTGCTATTCTCAGATTGTTGTTTGTTCGAGCCCCAGGTTGTCATCTGCAACATTTGGATTTTTTTGACAGAGGGGTCGGGGTGAGGGATTGATGACGACACGTGACTTTTGACGTAACCACCCTTTGCCACCTGACGTTCATATATATTATGAATTCAAAACATTTCAAGTGCTAGCCGGTAGCTCATTCGGTAGAGTGCCATTCTAATATCTTCAATTGCGGGGTTGGTGGTTCGAGCCCCAGGTTGTCATCTGCGACATTTGGTTTTTTTTCGACAGAGCGGAGGGGGCGGGGTGAGGGATTGATGACGACACGTGACTTTTGACGTCACCACCCTTTGCAACTTCAGGTTCATATATTTTATAAATTGAAAACACTTCAAGTGCGAGCCGGTAGCTCAGTCGGTAGAGTGCCATTCTCAGATCTTCAATCGCGGGGTTGGTGGTTCGAGCCCCAGGTTGTCCTCTGCGACATTTATTATTTTTTTCGACATAGCGGAGGGGGCGGGGTAAGGGATTGATGACGACACGTGACATTTGACGTCACCACCCTTTCCAACCTCAGGTTCATATATATTATAAATTGAAAACATTTCAAGTGCGAGCCGGTAGCTCAATCGGTAGAGTGCCATTCGCAGATCTTCAATCGCGGGGTTGGTGGTTCGAGCACCAGGTTGTCATCTGCGACATTTATTTTTTTCTAAGCCGGAATTTTTTTTGGGTGGGGTGAGGGATTGATGACGACACGTGACTTTTGACGTCACAACCCTTTGCAACCTGACGTTCATATATATTATAAATTCAAAACATTTCCAAGTGCTAGCCGGTAGCTCAATCGGTAGAGTGCCATTCTCATATCTTCAATTGCGGGGTTGGTGGTTCGAGCCCCAGGTTGTCATCTGCGACATTTGTTTTTTTTCGACAGAGCGGAGGGGGCGGGGTGAGGGATTGATGACGACACGTGACTTTTGACGTCACCACCCTTTGCAACCTGAGGTTCATATATATTATAAATTGAAAACATTTCAAGTGCGAGCCGGTAGCTCAGTCGGTAGAGTGCCATTCTCAGATCTTCAATTGCGGGGTTGGTGGTTCGAGCCCCAGGTTGTCATCTGCGACATTTGTTTTTTTTTCGACAGAGCGGAGGGAGCGGGGTGAGGGATTGATGACGACACGTGACTTTTGACGTCACCACCCTTTGCAACCTGAGGTTCATATATATTATAAATTGAAAACATTTCAAGTGCGAGCCGGTAGCTCAGTCGGTAGAGTGCCATTCTCAGATCTTCAATCGCGGGGTTGGTGGTTCGAGGCCCAGGTTGTCATCTGCGACATTTATTTGTTTTTCGACAGAGCGGAGGGGTTGGGGTGAGGGATTGATGACGACACGTGACTTTTGACGTCACCACCCTTTGCAACCTGAGGTTCATATATATTACAAATTGAAAACTTTTCAAGTGCAAGCCGGTAGCTCAGTCGGTAGAGTGCCATTCTCAGATCTTCAAACGCGGGGCTGGTGGTTCGAGCCCCAGGTTGTCATCTGCGACATTTGTTTTTTTTTCGACAGAGCGGAGGGAGCGGGGTGAGGAATTGATGACGACACGTGACTTTTGACGTCACCACCCTTTGCAACCTGAGGTTCATATATATTATAAATTGAAAACTTTTCAAGTTCGAGCCGGTAGCTCAGTCGGTAGAGTGCTATTCTCAGATCTTCAATCGCGGGGTTGGTGGTTCGAGCCCCAGGTTGTCATCTGCGACATTTTTTTTTTTGACAGAGGGGTCGGGGTGAGGGATTGATGACGACACGTGACTTTTGACGTCACAACCCTTTGCAACCTGAGGTTCATATATATTATAAATTCAAAACATTTCAAGTGCTAGCCGGTAGCTCAGTCGGTGGAGTGCCATTCTCAGATCTTCAATCGCGGGGTTTTTGGTTCGAGCCCTAAGTTGTCCTCCGCGACATTTATTATTTTTTTCGACATAGCGGAGGGGGCGGGGTGAGGGATTGATGACGACACGTGACTTTTGACGTCACCACCTTTTGCAACCTGAGGTTCATATATATTATAAATTCAAAACATTTCAAGTGCTAGCAGGTAGCTCAGTCGGTAGAGTGCCATTCTCATATCTTCAATTGCGGGGTTGGTGGTTCGAGCCCCAGGTTGTCATCTGCGACATTTGTTTGTTTTTTTCGACAGAGAGGAGAGGGCGGGGTGAGGGATTGATGACGACACGTGACTTTTGACGTCACCACCCTTTGCAACCTGAGGTTCATATATATTTTAAATTGAAAACATTTCAAGTGCGAGCCGGTAGCTCAGTCGGTAGAGTGCCATTCTCAAATCTTCAACCGCTGTGTGGGTGGTTCGAGCCCCAGGTTGTCATCTGCGACATTTTTTTTTTGACAGAGGGGTCGGGGTGAGGGATTGATGACGACACGTGACTTTTGACGTCACAACCCTTTGCAACCTGAGGTTCATATATATTATAAATTCAAAACATTTCAAGTGCTAGCCGGTAGCTCAGTCGGTAGAGTGCCATTCTCATATCTTCAATTGCGGGGTTGGTGGTTCGAGCCCCAGGTTGTCATCTGCGACATTTATTTGTTTTTCGACAGAGCGGAGGGGTCGGGGTGAGGGATTGGTGACGACACGTGACTTTTGACGTCACCACCCTTTGCAACCTAAGGTTCATATATATTATAAATTGAAAACTTTTCAAGAGCGAGCCGGTAGCTCAGTCGGTAGAGTGCCATTCTCAGATATTCAATCGCGGGGTTGGTGGTTCGAGCCCCAGGTTGTCATCTGCGACATTTATTTTTTTCTAAGACGGAATGGGGGGGTGACAGATTGATAACGACACGTGACTTTTGACGTCACCACCCTTTGCCACCTGAGGTTCATATATATTATAAATTGAAAACATTTCAAGTGCGAGCCGGTAGCTCAGTCGGTAGAGTGCCATTCTCAGATCTTCAATCGCGGGGTTGGTGGTTCGAGCCCCAGGTTGTAATCTGGGGCCTTTTTTTTTTTCGACATAGCGGAGGGGGCGGGGTGAGGTATTGATGACGACACGTGACTTTTGACGTCACCACCCTTTGCAACCTGAGGTTCATATATATTACAAATTGAAAACTTTTCAAGTTCGAGCCGGTAGCTCAGTCGGTAGAGTGCTATTCTCAGATCTTCAATCGCGGGGTTGGTGGTTCGAGCCCCAGGTTGTCATCTGCGACATTTTTTTTTGGACAGTGGGGTCGGGGTGAGGGATTGATGACGACACGTGACTTTTGACGTCACAACCTTTGCAACCTGAGGTTCATATATATTATAAATTCAAAACATTTCAAGTGCTAGCAGGTAGCTCAGTCGGTAGAGTGCCATTCTCAGATCTTCAATCGCGGGGTTGGTGGTTCGAGCCCCAGGTTGTCATCTGCGACATTTTTTTTTTCGACAGAGCGGAGGGGGCGGGGTGAGGGATTGATGACGACACGTGACTTTTGACGTCACCACCCTTTGCAACCTGAGGTTCATATATATTACAAATTGAAAACTTTTCAAGTTCGAGCCGGTAGCTCAGTCGGTAGAGTGCCATTCTCAGATCTTCAATCGCGGGGTTGGTGGTTCGAGCCCCAGGTTGTCATCTGCGACATTTTTTTTTTCGACAGAGGGGTCGGGGTGAGGGATTGATGACGACACGTGACTTTTGACGTCACCACCCTTTGCAACCTGAGGTTCATATATATTATAAATTGAAAACATTTCAAGTGCGAGCCGGTAGCTCAGTCGGTAGAGTGCCATTCTCAGATCTTCAATCGCGGGGTTGGTGGTTCGAGCCCTAAGTTGTCCTCTGCGACATTTATTATTTTTTTCGACATAGCGGAGGGGGCGGGGTGAGGGATTGATGACGACACGTGACTTTTGACGTCACCACCCTTTGCAACCTGAGGTTCATATATATTATAAATTGAAAACATTTCAAGTGCGAGCCGGTAGCTCAGTCGGTAGAGTGCCATTCTCAGATCTTCAATCGCGGGGTTGGTGGTTCGAGCCCCAGGTTGTCCTCTGCGACATTTATTATTTTTTTCGACATAGCGGAGGGGGCGGGGTGAGGGATTGATGACGACACGTGACTTTTGACGTCACCACCCTTTGCAACCTGAGGTTCATATATATTATAAATTGAAAACATTTCAAGTGCGAGCCGGTAGCTCAGTCGGTAGAGTGCCATTCTCAGATCTTCAATCGCGGGGTTGGTGGTTCGAGCCCCAGGTTGTCATCTGCGACATTTTTTTTTCGACAGAGGGGTCGGGGTGAGGGATTGATGACGACACGTGACTTTTGACGTCACAACCCTTTGCAACCTGAGGTTCATATATATTATAAATTCAAAACATTTCAAGTGCTAGCCGGTAGCTCAGTCGGTAGAGTGCCATTCTCATATTTTCTATTGCGGGGTTGGTGGTTCGAGCCCCAGGTTGTAATCTGGGGCCTTTTTTTTTTCGACATAGCGGAGGGGGCGGGGTGAGGTATTGATGACGACACGTGACTTTTGACGTCACCACCCTTTGCAACCTGAGGTTCATACTTATTATAAATTGAAAATATTTCAAGAGCCAGCCGGTAGGTCAGTCGGTAGAGTGCCATTCGCAGATCGTCAATCGCGTGGTTGGTGGTTCGAGCCCTAAGTTGTCCTCTGCGACATTTATTATTTTTTTCGACATAGCGGAGGGGGCGGGGTGAGGGATTGATGACGACACGTGACTTTTGACGTCACCACCCTTTGCAACCTGAGGTTCATATATATTATAAATTGAAAACATTTCAAGTGCGAGCCGGTAGCTCAGTCGGTAGAGTGCCATTCTCAGATCTTCAATCGCGGGGTTGGTGGTTCGAGCCCCAGGTTGTCATCTGCGACATTTTTTTTTTCGACAGAGGGGTCGGGGTGAGGGATTGATGACGACACGTGACTTTTGACGTCACCACCCTTTGCAACCTGAGGTTCATATATATTATAAATTGAAAACATTTCAAGTGCGAGCCGGTAGCTCAGTCGGTAGAGTGCCATTCGCAGATCTTCAATCGCGGGGTTGGTGGTTCGAGCCCTAAGTTGTCCTCTGCGACATTTATTATTTTTTTCGACAAAGCGGAGGGGGCGGGGTGAGGGATTGATGACGACACGTGACTTTTGACGTCACCACCCTTTGCAACCTCAGGTTCATATATATTATAAATTGAAAACATTTCAAGTGCGAGCCGGTAGCTCAGTCGGTAGAGTGCCATTCTCAGATCTTCAATCGCGGGGTTGGTGGTTCGAGCCCTAAGTTGTCCTCTGCGATTTTTATTATTTTTTTCGACATAGCGAAGGGGGCGGGGTGAGGGATAGATGACGACACGTGACTTTTGACGTCACCACCCTTTGCAGCCTGAGGTTCATATATATTATAAATTGAAAACTTTTCAAGTTCGAGCCGGTAGCTCAGTCGGTAGAGTGCCATTCTCAGATCTTCAATCGCGGGGTTGGTGGTTCGAGGCCCAGGTTGTCATCTGCGACATTTTTTTTTCGACAGAGGGGTCGGGGTGAGGGATTGATGACGACACGTAACTTTTGACGTCACAACCCTTTGCAACCTGAGGTTCATATATATTATAAATTCAAAACATTTCAAGTGCGAGCCGGTAGCTCAGTCGGTAGAGTGCCATTCTCAGATCTTCAATCGCGGGGTTTTTGGTTCGAGCCCCAGGTTGTCATCTGCGACATTTTTTTTTCGACAGAGCGGAGGGGGCGGGGTGAGAGATTGATGACGATACGTGACTTTTGACGTCACCACCCTTTGCAACCTCAGGTTCATACTTATTATAAATTGAAAACATTTCAAGAGCGAGCCGGTAGGTCAGTCGGTAGAGTGCCATTCGCAGATCTTCAATCGCGGGGTTGGTGGTTCGAGCCCTAAGTTGTCCTCTGCGACATTCATTATTTTTTTCGACATAGCGGAGGGGGCGGGGTGAGGGATTGATGACGACACGTGACTTTTGACGTCACCACCCTTTGCAACCTGAGGTTCATATATATTATAAATTGAAAACATTTCAAGTGCGAGCCGGTAGCTCAGTCGGTAGAGTGCCATTCTCAGATCTTCAATCGCGGGGTTTTTGGTTCGAGCCCCAGGTTGTCATCTGCGACATTTTTTTTTCGACAGAGCGGAGGGGGCGGGGTGAGAGATTGATGACGACACGTGACTTTTGACGTCACCACCCTTTGCAACCTAAGGTTCATATATATTATAAATTGAAAACATTTCAAGTGCGAGCCGGTAGCTCAGTCGGTAGAGTGCCATTCGTAGATCTTGAATCGCGGGGTTGGTGGTTCGAGCCCTAAGTTGTCCTCTGCGACATTAATTATTTTTTTTGACAGAGGGGGCGGGGTGAGGGATTGATGACGACACGTGACTTTTGACGTCACCACCCTTTGCAACCTGAGGTTCATATATATTATAAATTGAAAACATTTCAAGTGCGAGCCGGTAGCTCAGTCGGTAGAGTGCCATTCTCAGATCTTCAATCGCGGGGTTGGTGGTTCGAGCCCCAGGTTGTCATATGCGACATTTTTTTTCGACAGAGAGGAGGGGGCGGGGTGAGAGATTGATGACGACACGTGACTTTTGACGTCACCACCCTTTGCAACCTCAGGTTCATATATATTATAAATTGAAAACATTTCAAGAGCGAGCCGGTAGGTCAGTCGGTAGAGTGCCATTCGCAGATCTTCAATCGCGGGGTCGGTGGTTCGAGCCCTAAGTTGTCCTCTGCGACATTCATTGTTTTTTCGTCATAAAAAAGGGGGCGGGGTGAGGGATTGATGACGACACGTGACTTTTGACGTCACCACCCTTTGCAACCTCAGGTTCATATATATTATAAATTGAAAACATTTCAAGTGCGAGCCGGTAGCTCAGTCGGTAGAGTGCCATTCGCAGATCTTCAATCGCGGGGTTGGTGGTTCGAGCCCCAGGTTGTCATCTGCGACATTTATTAGTTTTTCGACAGAGCGGAGGGGTCGGGTTGAAGGATTGATGACGACACGTGACTTTTGACGTCACCACCTTTTGCAACCTGAGGTTCATATATATTATAAATGTAAAACTTTTCAAGAGCGAGCCTGTAGCTCAGTCGGTAGAGTGCCATTCTCAGATATTCAATCGCGGGGTTGGTGGTTCGAGCCCCAGGTTGTCATCTGCGACATTTGTTTGTTTTTTTTCGACATAGCGGAGGGGGCGGTGTGAGGGATTGATGACGACACGTGACTTTTGACGTCACCACCTTTTGCAACCTGAGGTTCATATATATTATAAATTGAAAACTTTTCAAGAGCGAGCCGGTAGTTCAGTCGGTAGAGTGCCATTCTCAGATCTTCAATCGCGGGGTTTTTGGTTCGAGCTCAGGTTGTCATCTGCGACATCTTTTTTTCGACAGAGGCGTCGGGGAGAGGGATTGATGACGACACGTGACTTTTGACGTCACCACCTTTTGCAACCTGAGGTTCATATATATTACAAATTGAAAACTTTTCAAGTTCGAGCCGGTAGCTCAGTCGGTAGAGTGCTATTCTCAGATCTTCAATCGCGGGGTTGGTGGTTCGAGCCCCAGGTTGTCATCTGCGACATTTTTTTTTCGACAGAGGCGTCGGGGTGAGGGATTGATGACGACACGTGACTTTTGACGTCACAACCCTTTGCAACCTGAGGTTCATATATATTATCAATTCAAAACATTTCAAGTGCTAGTCGGTAGCTCAGTCGGTAGAGTGCCATTCTCATATTTTCTATTGCGGGGTTGGTGGTTCGAGCCCCAGGTTGTTATCTGCGACATTTGTTTTTTTTCGACATAGCGGAGGGGGCGGGGTGAGGGATTGATGACGACACGTGACTTTTGACGTCACCACCCTTTGTAACCTGAGGTTCATATATATTATGAATTGAAAACTTTTCAAGAGCGAGCCGGTAGCTCAATCGGTAGAGTGCCATTCTTAGATATTCAATCGCGGGGTTGGTGGTTCGAACTCCAGGTTGTCATCTGCGACATTTATTTGTTTTTCGACAGAGCGGAGGGGGCGGGGTGAGGGATTGATGACGACACGTGACTTTTGACGTCACCACCCTTTGTAACCTGAGGTTCATATATGTAGGGAACCGTGCCTAAGCAAGGGCGACCTCATTCGTTCTTTCTTAACTTTTGTTCATTTATGCATATGTAGAGTGACGTACCCAATTTGCATTGTATCTGGGTTATTAACATATTCCAATGTAAAAACATTACTGACCTATGTGCTTCGCGCGCAAGGACGGATTATACCGTATCCATTCCTTGAACAAGTATAGTCCAAGGTTAGTAATAATAATAACTCTTGTTCCCTCATAATTTATATTCTTTACAATAACATTGATATTAATTCTGTTCAAATGATGGTAGAACTTTACATTGCCAGGATGTGTATTTTTAAGGGACTTAGACATAGGGCCTAGGCGTATTGATTTAGAAAGAGGCAATGTGACCTCTCATTTGGCGTTTTTCCAAGAATGACCTCACGTTTGGAGTCTCAGAAGTTGCAGTTCTGATGTCGGCGGTCATTACCAATTTTTACTTCTTTTCTCTATGGTAGCATGGCTTTCACCAGTACCTTAATGTGCTGAGTGGACGCTTAGGTATTCAGGAAACCCCCAGTGAGTATTTTTAGGTTTTATATTCATGCTTGTCAGAGAAATGACTGTTTTCCTTGTACATCTTTCAGCCTCTGTGTAGTGTGTAAGCTATTACATGCCCATGTCGTTGTTTTATATACACCATTGAATGTTCGTATTTTGTATACTATTCCAGGCAATGGGGGTTTTGTCAGCCGATGATTACTCTACCAGGGTTTTGCTGTTCGTTCCACTTTTGTGAGAAGCTACACCGAGTATCAAATAAATCATATTGCGTTTACTGCATGTAAGCCACAGCGTGCTGTTGTCCTGCGGATTTTGATTTGCTTGTCCCTCCTTGTCAGTGAGTGCTCGTCCGCTTTAGTTAGCTGGACCGACCTCCTTCCGTCCCCCTACATGGAGGTGGGCCATGACATATATATTATAAATTGAAAACATTTCAAGTGCGAGCCGGTAGCTCAGTCGGTAGAGTGCCATTCTCAGATCTTCAAACGCGGGGCTGGTGGTTCGAGCCCTCAGTTGTCCTCTGCGACATTTTTGTTTCGACAGAGCGGAGGGGGCGGGGTGAAAGATTGATGACGACACGTGACTTTTGACGTCACCACCCTTTGCAACCTAAGGTTCATATATATTATAAATTGAAAACATTTCAAGTGCGAGCCGGTAGCTCAGTCGGTAGAGTGCCATTCTCATATCTTCAATTGCGGGGTTGGTGGTTCGAGGCCCAGGTTGTCATCTGCGACATGTATTTGTTTTTCGACAGAGCGTGACTTTTGACGTCACCACCCTTTGCAACCTAAGGTTTATATATATTATAAATTGAAAACTTTTCAAGAGCGAGCCGGTAGCTCAAACGGTAGAGTGCCATTCTCAGATCTTCAATCGCGGATTTGGTGGTTCGAGCCCTAAGTTGTCCTCTGCGACATTTATTATTTTTTTCGACATAGCGGAGGGGGCGGGGTGAGGGATTGATGACGACACGTGACTTTTGACGTCAACACCCTTTGCAACCTCAGGTTCATATATATTATATATTGAAAACATTTCAAGTGCGAGCCGGTAGCTCAGTCGGTAGAGTGCCATTCTCATATCTTCAATTGCGGGGTTGGTGGTTCGAGCCCCAGGTTGTCATCTGCGACATTTGTTTTTTTTTCGACAGAGCGGAGGGGTCGGGGTGAGGGATTGATGACGACACGTGACTTTTGACGTCACCACCCTTTGCAACCTAAGGTTTATATATATTATAAATTGAAAACTTTTCAAGAGCGAGCCGGTAGCTCAGTCGGTAGAGTGCCATTCTCAGATATTCAATCGCGGGGTTGGTGGTTCGAGCCCCAGGTTTTCATCTGCGACATTTTTGTTTCGACGGAGGGGGCGGGGTGAGAGATTGATGACGACACGTGACTTTTGACGTCACCACCCTTTGCAACCTAAAGTTCATATATATTATAAATTTAAAACATTTCAAGTGCGAGCCGGTAGCTCAGTCGGTAGAGTGCCATTTCATATCTTCCATTGCGGGGTTGGTGGTTCGAGGCCCAGGTTGTCATCTGCGACATTTATTTGTTTTTCGACAGAGCGGGGGGGTCGGGGTGAAGGATTGGTGACGACACGTGACTTTTGACGTCACCACCCTTTGCAACCTCAGGTTCATATATATTATAAATTGAAAACATTTCAAGTGCGAGCCGGTAGCTCAGTCGGTAGAGTGCCATTCTCAGATCTTCAATCGCGGGGTTGGTGGTTCGAGCCCCAGGTTGTCATATGCGACATTTTTTTTTTCGACAGCGAGGAGGGGGCGGGGTGAGAGATTGATGACAACGCGTGACTTTTGACGTCACCACCCTTTGCAACCTGAGGTTCATATATATTATAAATTGGAAACATTTCAAGTGCGAGCCGGTAGCTCAGTCGGTAGAGTGCCATTGTCAGATCTTCAATCGCGGGGTTTTTGGTTCGAGCCCCAGGTTGTCATCTGCGACATTTTTTTTTCGACAGAGCGGAGGGGGCGGGGTGAGAGATTGATGACGACACGTGACTTTTGACGTCACCACCCTTTGCAACCTGAGGTTCATAATTATTATAAATTCAAATCATTTCAAGAGCGAGCCGGTAGGTCAGTCGGTAGAGTGCCATTCGCAGATCTTCAATCGCGGGGTCGGTGGTTCGAGCCCTAAGTTGTCCTCTGCGACATTCATTATTTTTTTCGACATAAAAGAGGGGGCGGGGTGAGGGATTGATGACGACACGTGACTTTTGACGTCACCACCATTTGCCACCTGAGGTTCATTTATATTATAAAATGAAAACATTTCAAGTGCGAGCCGGTAGCTCAGTCGGTAGAGTGCCATTCTCAGATCTTCAATCGCGGGGTTGGTGGTTCGAGCCCTTAGTTGTCCTCTGCGACATTTATTATTTTTTTCGACATAGCGGAGGGGGCGGGGTGAGGGATTGATGACGACAAGTGACTTTTGACGTCACCACCCTTTGCAACCTCAGGTTCATATATATTATAAATTGAAAACATTTCAAGTGCGAGCCGGTAGCTCAGTCGGTAGAGTGCCATTCTCAGATCTTCAATCGCGGGGTTGGTGGTTCGAGGCCCAGGTT